>JAEANM010006649.1:0-18420 GCA_017656035.1 Myanophis thanlyinensis | reverse complement strand
CACATATATAACAAATTTGAATACATTATAAGCAAAATTAAATTTAAAATAATAACAGTGTGTAAATCATGGTGTTAAAGGCATTTTACTTCAGGTAAAGTGTCAGATTGCCCTGGAATTGCCAGATCAGCGTGGTCTGTGAGAAAAATAGGATGTTCCAGTATTCTCTATAGTGTCCTGTCCCTTGAAGCCTACATACTTTTCAGCAGCCTACTCCTTGGCATACTGGATCAGAATTGATATAATGCGAAGAAAAACTGTATGCTCTACTACGTTGAAATGTACAATGGAACCAAAGCACTGTTTCACATTTTGAGCTTGTAATATATCTTTGCTGTAAGTGTACATTGATTGAAATATACTTGGCCTACAATATCTGGGTTTTGTTTCTCCTTGTTATACGAACTAGGGAAGTGATTTATTCTAATCAGATATTCATCCCTACCTAGCTCATCCTGTTATCGTCAAGGAATGGTCAGCGTACAAAGGGAAATCACCCCAGACTCCAGAATTGGTTTCAGCTCTTGCTTTTCGGGAATGGACCTGTCCCAACCTCAAGAAGCTCTGGTTGGGCAAAGCAGTAGAAGACAAGAATCGGCGTATGAGAGCATTTCTGGCTTGTATGAAATCAGACACTCCCGGCATGCTCAACCCTGCCAATGTACCGACACACTTACTGCTGATGTGTTGTGTATTACGGTGAGTGGAGCATATCTGAAGAGAAAAGTCAAAAGAGTGGCAAGTAACATTGTGCGCTGGGGTTGGCACCACTGGGATATGGCTATGAAGAAGAGCTGTGAGAGATCTTTATTATTGAAAAAAAACCAGGAATTAGTTGTGGATTGGAGGTAAGAATGAGATGACAATATCTGAAAATATAAAGGAGTAAACATTATGCAGAGTTCCAGATGTTGAACTGGAATCCATGTTGAACTGGAATCCAGTCCCTAGTGCCTTCTGTGAACCACAGAAATGTAATGGGTAACTTTAGGTGAGTCACAGTGTCTCAGCCCAACCCATCTCATAGGCCTTTTGTGGCGGGGGTGGGTGGGGATGAAGGAGGAAGTACTATGTATACCATCTTGAGCAAATATTGGAATAAAAATCTATCAGGTAAATTTATTTCATAATCAAATGAAAGCTTATTGTTATATTTATACCATCCTAGTGGTCTCCTCCTGCTGTATGATACTTGAAGGTAAAACTATCAAAGCTTACAAGTCTAAATCTAGAATCATTTCCTGATTTTAAACATGGTTACAAATAATATCCAGACCATTTACTGTGGTACACATTTGGGATATTTGTTCTGCAAATGGTGACTATTGAAGTGTGAAACTTCATTTAGTTCTTTAGCTTTATGGCTCATAACTTTTGCTAACTGAATCTGTCCACTCATGCTTTTTTGTCAAATTACAAATTCTAGATTTCAACCTTAAAAAAAATTACAATTTTCTCCAAGGCTCAACAGTAGCCAAAGGTAAAAAAGTATTTTAAATGTTGATTCTTGTTTAGTAATGTATTTTGTACTTTTATTTGGATTATTCTTTTTTTCAAGATACATGATACAGTGGCCTGGAAGCCGGATCCTCCACAGACATGAATTGGATGCTTTTTTGGCCCAGGCTGTGTCTGCTCAGCTATATGAACCAGATCAGCTTCAAGAATTGAAGGTTGGTGTAATTTATCACTCCTGTATTAGTCCTCCTAGGGGGAATAGGAAAGAAGAGAGAAGATGAGGTTAGAGCTAGAGGGCCAAGAATAGAAGAGTGCCCAAGCCTTGTTTTTCCCAACAAAAGATAAATCCCTCTTACGTTTTCACAAGCATAGAATTAGCTGTTTGTTCATGCATCCCTGCTGCCCCTTGCTCATTTCTTCCATTAATTTTGCTACCCCACTGCTTTGGTATCTCAACCCTCCCAGGTTCTACCTTATTCAAACTTCATCTTACTAATCCAGTGGTTCTGATAAAGAGCAGGTAAATTTGCACAAATGGGTGCTCATATACAATGAAATGCATGTCTGTAAAGAATAATTCCTTGCACATAGAGAACTAAGGTGTGGGGGACAAGGGAGAGATTGTACTTTGATGCACTAGAGCTCCTATGTTGTAGAGTACTTTTTTGTCATAGAACTGAAATACAAATCTGTATAAATGACATTGGAATGCTTACATTTGATACCTGGTTGCTTAAAGCAGAAATAATTAAAGTCTTTAAGTCAGAAATAATTATTAATTAATCAACACCAGAGACAGCTGAATAAGTAAGCATAAAAAATTATTAAAAAGAATATAGAACAGAAAAATAGTCCATTTGCAAATGGGGACCCTTCCATAGAAAATAATTGGAATGGTCAGAAAGGGTGATAGCCATATTGCAGTTACAGCTTAAATATAGTAATAATACAGTACATGCCCCCCAAGTCTGCCCCTTCAACAGTATTGGCTAAATCAATATGTGTAGATTATATATCAGTAATTGCCATAGTAATGTTATTGTTATTGGGTTCACAATCATGCCAGTCCCTACATGGAAGCCCCTAACAATTTTGGCATACAAATTTCTTATTTTATTCTTATATAACTTCATGATAACAATACAAAGTAATATGTCCTGCTTAGCTAATTGGTTTCCTTTCCTGTTCCACAAATATCCCCGAAAAGTCCCTAAACTTTTATAGACTTGTTTATGGGTCACTGTAACCTTACTCCCAGAATCATTCCATTGAATGATAAACCAGCTGGTCAGGTCACTTGAGTTGACAGTTTTAAAGTTTATTCCCACAAACATGGTACCACTTTGGTTCAATCTTTTACAAACCTGTACAGGCCTTTACAGGAATAAATCTCATTTCTCACTGAGAGCTAGAGAGCTGTAGTAAGGACAGTATTTTGAGATGTTACAGGACCAAACACTTTTAACATTTTTAGTAGAAATAAAAATGTTCTCAGCCCCTTTTTTCTTTGACTGTCACCAGTCCCAGTTTCGTTAAAAGTTCTCTTTGAAGGTCAGTACTGTGCCATTGGTCCTGGAAGAAAGCCTACTAGATAAAAGTTGTAAGGGACTCCTTGAAACTGGAAGATTCCTTGTAAATAATCTAAACAGGTGCATTAGATCACTTTCTCTCTCAAAATGGGGCGTGGCCTCATCAGAAGTGGGTAGAAAGAGGAGTTAGACCAGTTTTAAAGAAGAAGACCAAAAGTGCTAAGATGAAAGTGCTTCCAAAGTACATATTCAGTACAGAGGAACTAAATGGCCCCAGGTGTTGTCTGGGAGATGCTGAAAGGGTGGGAGTATTGAATGGATGTGACCTCTGCCTTAGGAGGCTTTTTCTTGAAGTAAATGCTGTTTTCTCCCCCCTCTTGGCTGAACATTCCCTGGAGGTAAACTATGCTTTACACCAGTAGACCCTATGACTTGAGCAAGTGAGTAGTGTGACCCATAGCAACTGTGATTGTTCTGACCCAGTTCCCCAAACATGACAAACCCTTTGAACTGAACTCAAAAGATGTCTTTATTAGGAGTGTTGGCAGCCCCGGCAAAAAGTTTCTCTTTCAACAAATCCATCCAGCCCGGAAATGAATAGTTGGACTAACAAACCCAGTCAGCCAGGAGATGAATAGTTGTCTGCCACATCTATTCATCTCCGCCCCCTGACTTTTATCCCCAGAGCTAGGGTGGGGCCTCACTAGCAGCGGTGGCTCTTCCTTCCCCAGGATTGACCTACGGCTTACCACTGCTCTCCTCTCCTCTGCTTTCTGCGCGGCCATGCATTAGATACTGGATCCAACTGTTTCTCCTCTTCATCAACCACCTCCAGACCTGGGGGCTGTTGACTCTCCATCTGAGGGCTGATAGATGGCCCAGGCTCTGTCTCTCTGTCTCTCTCTCTCTCTCCCAGCTCCATTCCCTCTTCCCCGTGAGAGCTCTCAGGTTGCCTTGCTGCTAATCTTGACTCCTCCTCCTCTGATTTGGCTGCTGGAGGGGCCGATGGCCAACAGGCCACAATAGTGGTGTATTGTAGTTTGTCTTCTGTATGACATAAATACTTAACGTCTCTGGGATGGATGTCAGCCATTAGAGACAAACCTGTTTGTGTGGAATAGATAGATGCTCAATTGGAAGTTTATACTTTTCTGTTTTAACAATATGATTCAAGGGAACAGAGGCATGGATTGTGCTGCCTCTAGTACCATTGTCTTTAATATGGTACTGAAATAATAGTATGACCGTGTCCTACCTTATAAAGACACTTAAGCTGGATCGTGGTCATGAAGGCCAGAAGACAGAGGAGAAGAAGTACTAAAAGTTAAGGGATGTTGCTTTCCTTGTAGATTGAGAAACTGGATCCTCGAGGAGTTCAGTTGGCTGCTCTTTTTATGAGTGGAGTGGACACGGCCCTCCTTGCCAATGATGCTTGCGGGCAGCCTGTGCCCTGGGAGCATTGCTGCCCATGGATCTACTTTGATGGGAAACTCTTTCAAAGCAAACTGATTAAAGCTGCACGAGAGAAGGCACCTCTGATAGACCTCTGCGATGGCCAGGTAAGCATCCTGTAGCAAGCAGTTGCTTCTACTCCTGCCTTAAGAAGTTGTGGCAGCAGTTGTTTCTGGTTTTCATTCGTAGGTGTTGTGATGCGCAAAAGAGGGTCCCTATGCTGTTTTATACATTCTTCTCTCTTAGCATCAACAGAGAAGCCATTTGAGCAAAAACAGAGATGTTGCTCTCAAATTGCTTTATAAAATGAACTAAAAAACAACAGCAGCTTTATAAATTGCTGATATTCCAGATAACTTTGTCTTTCAGTTTGGTTCTCCTTCATCAATAGCTGAATGTGCACTTGGTGTTTATTAGCCTTCACACAAAGACAGCAGGAAAAGTGCAGTGCTATCATTCTCCTTGGCTTAGTGCCCTAAATAAGCCTTGGAGCAAATTGATAGCCCAGCTGTCTTACTTATTTTGTGCTTTAGAAAGTGTATTGTATATGATGATAGAACTAACCAGTGGCCGGCAGAGAAGGCCTGCTGAGGATCCTGTCGATCAAGGAACTCCGACTGACAAGATCCAAAAGGAGAGCCTTCTCTGCAGTAGCATCAGCCCTCTGGATCTTCCTATCCCCTGGAGCCTGAAGACTTGGCTTTGCTGGTTGTCCTGGGGGATCCCAATTGGGAGGGGGGTGTTTCATCACTGGAGATGGTTACTAGACTAACTTGCTGCCCCCCCTCCCCCCCGCACTTCCTGCTTTCCTTCCACCCATCTTTTTCATTCATTACTATTGTTATATTTACATTTTTATAATCTATTTTCCTTTTATTGTTGTAGGCTGCCCAGAGCAGCCCCAAGGCGAGATGGGCAGCAAATAAATTTAATAAATAAAGTGAATCATGTTCAAATTCTGTTGATTTCCATGAGAGAGTCACGGCATCTGATATTATCTGGATATATCCTCCTTATCCCAATTACTGTCAATTTGTGGTATGATGCTATTGGCACTTTGCCCATGTTGTGCCAAAGGACCATGCCTTAGATGAGAAATTTAAGCATTTCCTTGATCATGGAGGATAAATAGATAAAGACTGTAAGAATACAGAGATCTTCCCAGAATTGTGCCGGATACCTGTTCTATGTATTCTGTTTCTATTTGGTCCTGGTCAGACCGAGCAGGTGTCTAAAGTAGAGAAGATGAGGCAGAGTATTCTGGAAGGCATCAACCTCAATCGCCAGGCTCCTCCACCTCTTCTCCCACCTCCACCCTTTGTGCCTTCTATGGCAGCACCTTTTTATCCAGTGCCTCTTTACCCTCGCACTATTGGATCAATGCAACCAACAGCTCCTGGGAGGACTAGGGGCTTCACGGGTAAGTGACCGAGGTCCAGATACTCCTACTAGACACTTAATTCATATTTATGTGATTCCTATTTTTTGAGTGTAGAGTCAAAATTCTAAAAGAGCCTAATAGTACCAGTATAAAGAGTCTTTATTAGTACAGTGCCATCTTGGCATGGAATTCTTGGGAATGTTAAATGCTAATTTTCTTGTGATTTCCAGCTCATAGTTGTATTTTTAATGTTGAAAGGCTGCAACCTAATGCACAGTTAGTGAACAAAAACGTGTGTGCACATGCTTGCCTCCTCCCTTGTCTCTTCCAATGATAAATTTGATTTACGGACCGTAGATCTGTGGATAAGCTAATCTCATGTCCCCCTTTCCTTTCTTGCCTTTCCTCTTACTAACTATGCCTTTCCTCTCCAGGACTCCATCCAATCCCACCACAAGGAGGCAAATTAGAAATTGCTGGGATGGTGGTGGGGCAGTGGGCTGGGAGCAAACCTTCTCGGGGACAGGGCTCCTTTGGCATGCAGGTGGTGTCAGTTGGAGGCCCAGGGAAAGGGTAAGTAGCACTATATGATTACTTGCTGCCAGATTCTCCCTTCATTCCTTATAACCTGTAGAAGTGCTAGGCTGGGGGGGTGTCTCAGCCGCAGGTTACAAGTGCTTGCTTGGATATTTTGCTCTGGGATTATTATTGTTACTTCAACAGAGCTGAAAGGAGGAAGAGTGGAGATGGGAAAGGAAAACAGAAAATTAAAGCATTATTTCTTAAAGATACATTTTTCTTATAGTGACCAGATTTGATGGAAACAGTTCAAGGTAGGCAAAATGGCAATTTCAACTTCCTGCTGACTCTGTTTCCCATCCGATGGATGATAATTAATGGAAAGGAAAACACCAAATGAAATAATCACAGCTGTTCATGTTTAATATTTGTATGTAATATCAATCTTCTGAGACTCTGACAAATACAGCACACGCATACACATAAAGGACCATGATCTTTACAAACTTTTATCCATGTTTCAGTTGCTTCCTGAAAATTGTTTAATGTGAAAAACATCTTTATATGAGTGAAAGGCTCTTAGAAATCACTATGTTTTTTAGCACAGGAAATGTATTTATTTATTGTGAAGAGATTAAAGTATCCTAAATTATTGTTGGATGTTTTAATTATTTTGATCTTGTTCAAAAAATGCTAAGAGTCCTTAAGTGATAAAGCTGTGTACATCCAACAAACAAACAAGATCTCTTCTGTCAGTGAACTTGAACTTTCAGCTTTTTTTCTTTTCCTGTTCTGCAGCCGTGGCCGTGATGGCTCTGGAAAAATCCCCAAAGGAAACAAAAAAGTAAACAAGCAAGTATGTCTCCCTAAGGATTGTGAAAATTGATTGTATTGCAGTTTTAAGTAAAGAGTTTTCCTCTTTTGCTGATTGATCCATACTGAGTTCTTATCCATCTCATCCACTATGCAATAGACCCTTAAAGAAGGAATGACCTTTGAAAATGAACAAATGCATACAACAAAGGTCAGCTGCACAGCGATTGCGGGCCCAAGGGAAGAGTCTCTTCAGAATTCTGATGTTGTTGTTGTTAGTCACAAAGTTGTGTCCGACCCATCGTGACTCCATGGACAATATTCCTCTAGGCCTTCCTGGCCTCTACCATCCCCCCGGAGTCCATTTAAACTCATGTCGACTGCTTCAGTGACTCCATCCAGCCGCCTCATTCTCTGCCGTACCCTTCTTCTTTTGCCCTCAATCGTTCCCAGCATTAGGCTCTTCTCCAGTGAGTCCTTCCTTCTCATTAGATAGCCAAAGTACTTGAGTTTCATCTTCAGGATCTGGCCTTCTAATGAGCAGTAGGGGTTGATCTCCTCTAGGACTGACTTGATTGTTCGCCTTGCAGTCCAAGGGACTCGCAGGAGTCTTCTCCAGCACCATAGTTCAAAGGCCTCAATTCTTTGGCGCTCAGCCTTCCTTACGGTCCAACTTCACAGCCATACATTGCAACTGGGGAAACCATAGCCTTGACTATAGGCACTTTTGTTGGCAGGGTGATGTCTCTGCTTTTTAATATGCTGCCTAGCTTTGCCATGGCTTTCCTCCCCAGGAGCAAGCGTCTTTTAATTTTTTGGCTGTAGTTCCCATCTGCGGTGATCTTGGTGCCCAGGAAAATAACATCTGTCACTACCTCCATTTCTTCTCCATCTATTTGCCAGCAATTGAGAGGGCCGGGTGCCATGATCTTAGTTTTCTTAATGTTGAGTTTCAAGCCAATTTTTTCACTCTCCTCCTTCACCCGCATCATCTTCACTCTGATGTTAATTTGTAATAAATATAATAGCCAACATAATGAAAAATTGCAAATCTCTTGAAATATATCATATTTTTTGAAGTATAAGACGCACCTTTCCCCCCACTAAAAATGGGTGAAAATTGCGGTGCATCTTATACACTGAATATGGCTGATTTTGGCCTCCTGAGGCCTTCCACGCATCTTGTTTTCCCCCTCCCCAGCCCCCAAAAGCACTTTGCAGAAACAGGCCGTGCAGAAGGTTCTGTAGGCCTGCAAAGTACTTCTGGTGGCCAGGGAGTGGGGAAAACAACGCGTGGAGGAGGCCAAAAACATTTTTTATCTTGTTTTCCTCTTCTTAATCTAGGTGCACCTAATACTCTGATAAATATGGTATACAGTATATATTTTGTAAGCTGCTTGAAACTATTCAGAAATGTACGGCATACACATTTGCAATGTAAAAAACAAAATCTTATGATATTTGGAGATTTCAGCTCTTCCAGCTGTGTTTTGTGTCTTCTGCTTCCTGGTCATTTTCTAAAGCTATCCTTTGCATTCAACAGAGCTTGACCGACGGAACTGCAAAGATGTCCGAGTTCGGCAGCAACGGCAGCAGTAGCTGCAGCCGACCCCAGTCCCAGTTAAATGGGGATGGAGGCCCCCCCTCCAGAGTCAACGAAGATCCCACTATTGGAACATGTCCTTCAGCCGCATCACCTTGTGCCTTAGCAAGAGACACTGACTCATGCAATAACAAAAGCCCCTTTTTCGGGACGCTGGGTGGGGACTCTGAACGGTGCCCGGAGAACAAGCTTCCCTTCCCAGCTCTGCAGAAAGAGGAGTGAATGGATGCCGCTGTGGGTCCAATTGGCTGGCAAATGGGGGGTGGAGTGGGATGACAAGGGAGAAGGTTTTGACCTGCCAAGGATAGGATGGGGAAATTCAGCCCTTCAACACATTGGCTAGAATGTAAATGCAATCAAGTGCGGGAATGGAATTATTGTTAGGGAGGGCAGAGACTGGAAGATTGCTGTCTTGATAGCTCACATTACAACATTAGGCTAATTAATCGAATTGCTCCACTACAGCAGATGATATAATACTGTGAGGTCAAGCAGCTTGCTGGGACTCTTGCCCCTGCTTTGAAGGATAACATCAGCTTTTTTGCATTCCACCCCTCAATTTTGCCACCCTGCCAATTGGATCCGTAAAGGCGGCAGTTTTTTAAGTTTATTTGAATTTGTTTTTGTTTTTTAATTTTATAGGGGGAAGACTTTTTAGGGGGCAAGAATTATGAATTCTGGATTTTGGGAAGGGGGATATTTTTAAAGGAAGAAAAAGCCAGGAAGGTTTTACTTTAAAATGGGGCAGATTTTTCCTGCCTGCCTTGTTTAATTTCTTGCCAACTCCCCCACCGTCAGGCCAAATAGCAGTATTGCTTTGAGGGATGGTGATGTTGGTATGAATTAAGGGGTGTGTATGAGAGACAATGATTTTTAAGAGAGAGAGAGTAGTACCACCACTGCAATTATACACAAGATGCATATAGCAGTTGGTGTGTGCTTTTTATTATATATGAAAGAGAAAGAGAGATTATATTTATATATAACATGAATAGAGCTATATATAAATATGAATGCTACAAACCCGGAAGGGGTAAAAATGTTCCCGGGAGACAAACTTGCGTTCCAAAGCGCTGTGTTTAATGAATTAAAGGTCTGCTTCACCAGTTGCCAGCAATTGGGTCCTATCCTCAGGTTGCGGCAGTAGATGAGGCAGGCCTCCTGATACCAGACAGAACACTTCTTATCCTTAAACAGACAAGCACTTACTGTTACAATTCCAGGACTGTGAGCAAATGGCTAGAGATAGCTGGGGCTGTAAAGATGTGGGGGTGGATAGCCATCCAAATGGGGAAGTCATGGGGTGAGGCTGCAGAGACATCCATCCTACCCAGAAACTGTGGGGTGGGTGGGATTCTAGCTCTTCTTGTCATTAAAAGGGTGTCATTGGGGGCTGGGGGTGGTTGATTGCAGTTGCTCAGCTGGTGATTCTTTATTATTCTTTTCCATGGGAATCCTACAAGTTCAGTACATGATCTGGAATCTAGGATGAATCCAGATCTTTTACAAATCACCCTGCCCTCCCCCAGGCTTCGCACAATCTACTACCAATTCTTATGCTGATGATAATGGGAAAAATTTTCAAAGACTTTTCAAAAACAGTTGGTCCAGGTTTTCAGTAGTGTAGCTAACTCCATTGTATACACAAGTTTCTCTCCCATTTCCCTATTCTTTTGGGTTGTCTAACGTGAATTGCACCTTGCAGATGATCTTGTAGAATCTGAAAGCCTTGGATTTTGGAAACTTGATAAATCCATTAGAAATGTTGTGTACTGAAGCAGATTTCAAATGCAGAATGTTTATATAGAGCAGGCAGTTAAAAGTTTTTTAAAAATCACATAATTTGGGGGGGTGGGAATAGAATAGGCTGAACATTCTGTTGAAAAGGATTTTTAAACGAGTTTTCCATCTGCAAACATACACGTACTTCAGCAGTGCATGTTTCTAATTTCTTACAACTTCTATGGCACGTACCTCAGATGACTTGTGTAATCTAAAATGTGTTTTGATTTTTAATTTGTCTTCTGCTATCAGTATCCAGTAGGCTGAATGTTTCCCTTTCTACTTTTTCTAGCAGAAGGCACATGATTAAACCTCTGCCTGGAACAATGGCTGGTTCCACTTCAAACCAAAATCAGAAAAGTATTCTTAATAGTGCAGAATAATTATATGAAATTAATTGCCACAACGTAAATGTTGGTAGCTACGACCATAGATCCTTTAGTGAGTGATATTGGGCAACAAGTCATGATAACTAAATTGAATTTATATGTTCAAAATAAATATTTTCTTAAATTTCAGTTACTGAAGAAAGAAAATTAGGATTGTGTCAAAAATTGAGGAAGGGTATTACCCAGGTTTTTTTTTACAAATGTATTTGCCTTACTTTTTGCAAATGTGTAAAAGGGTAGTTAAAATGGGTTTAAAATCTGAAACAGGGCAGGGTATCTTATTTCTACACTCCATTCCCTTGAGTGAGTTATTCACCTACCCAGAACGCAAAGTAGGAAGCCCTGACCTTCCTCCCCCTAGTTTAGCTGCCAGATCACTCTCATCAAAAGATTTGAATTGTTTGCTTTCAGACCATTTTTGGGACCTATCTGTAACCGGTTAGCTATTTTTGCTCTGCAGCTGTTGACTCAAACTCATTGAGATGGGAAATTTCTTATATTGCTCTTAAGAGAAGATCTTTGGGAATGATCCATGGTTGCCAGAAGGGACGTAGCACCTGAAAAAGATCATCCTCTGGGAAAATAGCTAGAGCAGTCTAAAGGGTGGGAGAGCAATTTTGTTTGAAAACTATCATAGTTGTAGCTGGGGAATATGGGAAGTAGACTCTATTTTAGAAAACAAAGAGCTGCTATTTAAAGTAGTTTGCAATACAGAGTTTGAGTATTAAGAATAACTTGATTTTTAAAAAGTATTTCTGGTAGATAAATTTTGCAAAAATCAGACTTTTTTAATAGTCAAAGCAGTACACTTTTCAGCTGCAGAAACTAGTAATTACCTTTGGGTTGACATTCTAAACGTTGAAAAGATATAGTTTGTTCTGTTGGATAAATTGTGAAGAACTGGCAAATTGCTCTTTCCTGTTCTGAGGTACTTGGCTCCAGAGTTAACAAAGATAATCATCTTGTTCAAAGATAACAACACTATGAGAATCATACGTTTGGAGAGCATAAAAAAACAAAAAATCTTATTTTCCTTTTTTAAAAAAAAATATTTGCAGAATTAATGGAATTAGTAATCAAGTCTTTTTAAATCTTGATCGTTTTGTTTCTAGCCTTGGCTAATAATTTAAAGCTAGTTGTCCAATGCAAAACTTGCCTTGAAGAGTCAAGTCAATTTTTATTCAGGAATGACTCACATTCTATCAGCGGATTCCATTGAGTACTAATCATCTAGATTGCCTGGATAAATCTTTTATATTTGGGGGGCTTTATTTTTTAATCACAATTATTCTTTCTTTTCTATTTCTCTTAGTTCTTTCATATTATATACTGTTGCAGTCCCTAAATAACATCTTAAATGTTTCTTTTGCAAGAAAGCCCCAAACCAGTTGTCCAGTAAGCAAAATGAATAAAGAAATCAACCCCAATGTACCATTTAGAATACAATTCTTTTAGCCTTGGTATCTAGGTTGCATCCTATATCTAGAGCTATAATACTGGAGATTAATCTCAAGGTTATGGACTTCCAGCATAGGGCATTGGATGGCATTTGGAGGGCAGATGTACTTCTCTACGTCTTGCATGGAAGATCCAGCATAAATTAATAACTATATTTGCAGGTATAGTCTTTCGCTAAATGTGAAATCCAGGTCTGAAGTTTTCTACAATGACCTTAAGATTCATGCTTTTGTTTCTTTGTTATGATAGCAGAACAAGGCAGACCTTTAAATCACACATCAAAGAAGATTGGGGGAATCTGCTTTTTTTGGGGGGTGATATCTTAGCTCTGTCTCAGTTGGAACAACTAATTTGAAGAGTCTGTGGCTCTCCATTGTGAAATGCACTCTAATCTGGGCTTAATAAGGAAATGCCCTTTTATTCCCAGGATGAAGGATGGGGAAAATAAGACTTTCATGTAACTGCCACAATATTTCCTGATGCGGGTTGTTTATCTCTTCGATTTGGAATGGAATTCCCAAGGGAACTTTGATGAATAGCTTGACATCTTCCTTTGTGTCAACTTTAATTTGACAGTATTCATGGGGGCAAGGTTCTGTCCATAAGAGTAGCAGAAATGTCTGAACAGCCAAATCTTTGCCAGTTCTAACGTCTTAATTCCAGAGGTACAGATCTGCTTGCTTATATAGTTAATTATGCAGGTTTGTTAAGGTACAGATAATTTACTACAGTATCTCACAGTTTGGGGGCAGATAAGGCTGCCTCAGCTGTCATCTTCATTTTCTAACTCTTTTCCACTGCTTCAGAAGAGGGAGCTTTTGGGAATGGAATCAGATTGGGATTTGATTGACTATATTGCTAAAATAAAAAAGTTCTAGTCCAATCCATTTCTGAAGCCCTGTAGAATTCATATGGTTTTATGGTCTGTTTGGATTGCAGAAATTAATGTCTCAGGTGTAAATTCTCCCTTCTCGGGAGAGAGACGGTATATAAATTTAAATAAATAAATAATAAAGTAGTTCATTTTGCAAAGTAATAGAAAAATATCAGAGTTCTGTACTGTGATTCTATGGGAGTGAAATGGGGATTGAATATAAAAGTCATTTTGATTTTTTTTAAAATCCTAATTCTTCATCTTAGCAAAAGTACTCTATAAAAATGTAGAGCGTGGATGAAATTTCAGATCTTGAAGATGATGCCTAAATTTAATTTGCTACAGATTTTTTTTAACATTTTAGAAAATGGTTGTGGAAATATGCATTTGATCATTTCATACCCATGACAAAATTCAATGTTTGAAGATTAAATCTTACTTAGTTTTGATCTGGAGTATGCAGACTTAAGACAAGCTATGGTAATAGAAAATGAGGTTTGAAATAATGTTATTCAATTTTCCTTGATAAACATCCTGGATAATTTTTTTTAAATGTGCAGATGATTGAGGCATGATTTTGTTTTGAGTTGTTTACTGTCTGCTGATCCAAAAGAATAGAAGGTATCATGCAACTTTAAAATATTCAATAGAAGTGCTTCCCTAGGGGCTGTAAAAGGGATAATGAAAACATGTAGTTCAAAGTCCAGTGTTGTATCAAAGCCAAAGAGATGGATAAAATTACTGATTTTGTTTCTCCTTTCTGGATCCAAAGAATCACCCCTTTCTCCATCGATATATTTAGATTTCTGAATGTATTTTAATTTTCATCTCAGTTGGTCAAGGCATCTCTTACGTGCATAAGTTAATGCTTTCACTTATATGACCATTTCTTAAAAAGCATCTCTGATGTGATGCGCATTGCTCCATGGCATGAAAGCCAGATTGCATGACCACCTTAAATCCACAGTAAAAAGCAATAATTGGCGCATGTTTTTTAAGCAACTGGATTTGCATATGTTGTTGCAAAAAAAATTGTTTTAATTACTGCAGTTTCCCAAATTAGGTCAACTTGATATGGTTCCTATCTGCAAACCTAAAATAGGAATATTATTTTAAGATGAAGTCATTCAAACTGGAGAAAGGTTTTGTAATTAAGCCTTTCTTTGAGAGAATTAAAGACATTTAGAAGGCTCCTCCCCAGCCTAAGTTTTAGGATAGAGCTGATTAATATATTTGGGGTTCTACTTTTGCAGAATGAAAGTCTTTCTTTCTAGGGACCCTCTTGTTTTGATCAGGATAGCCTGCCACAGTTCACTGGCTAGGGAATTAGGAGATCTGAAGTCCAGCACATGGCTGGGGAGGGAACCACATTGAAAAGGGTTGGGTTAGAATTACAGCAGGAGCATTGTGTTAGATTGGGTTGTGTTTTGAAAAGCAACAAATAAGGTTTTAATATTGTTATTGTCTTTGTTTGGGAGCAAAAAATGGAAATTTCCCATCTTTCCCTTAACTAGCAGATGTATTTACAGCAGTTACTAAATTTTCTGAGGGATCAGAAAGCAAATGTTAATACAGGTTACACTGTGCCTTAAATAGTAATGTTAAAATTAATTTGAATTGAAACCTTGAAATGACAAACTTTCAAACTGGTGTTTTTAAAGAACAGTTTCTAACATTGAGGTCCTCTTGTGAAATCAGAAATCTAAAGCATTGCTTTGGAGCTGAGGGTTCAGATTTCAAAGATGCTAAACCCTTGTATCTGAATTTAAAAATCTGGAAGAGTGTTTCATTTCAAATGTCACTACAGGTGAGTGTTTACCACTGCTGATCATTTGGTAAAATATAGGTATTATAAGTTTAGCCTGTTTGTGATCCTAGAAAAGTATGGGAGTAAAAATCTAAATATACTAAGAAGCATCTATTTTTCCTACCCTTGCACTGCTAGAAAGATGGAAACCTAGTGCAAGATAACCTGTGAAACTTAGAAGTTTTAAAATAGTCATGATAGATAATATGACTAAGGGAGGATTTTTTTTTTGTATCTGAAAAAACTATGGATCGTTGGATTAATTGCAAATGTCCAGTTCATTGAGGGTGATTTCTAGGGAAATGTTGCAATTAACTGACCCAAAGGTTTTCTCAAGTATTTGTGAAACTAGGCCGTTTCTTTTCATTTATTTCTGTAATCCTTTTGCCTGGTGTCCCCCATTTTGGTGCCCTCTATTTGAGATGGAATTCAACTCCCATAATCCTTAGATATTATGGAAATTGAACTTCAGCAGTTTTGGAGAGTTCCTTACCATGGGATCCTGGTCTAGATTCCCTATAGAACTGGATCTTTGTGTGGTATAGATTGTCAAGTATTTATCCCAGTGAATTAAGGCCCATTTATTGCACCTACTGTATGTTGTCATGTTTATTTTCATTAATTGCTGAGTTAGCATATTGTGATGTTGAAAGTTCATTGAATCTGATTCTTCCCTACCCATCATCCAGTGAATCCCACATTAGCAATGTGACAAAGTGTTTTTCTGAGCAGACTGCATCCTTTAAAAGAAGGGAAGACATCTTTTAGGGTAGAAATATAAAATTAATGTTTTTAAGCTTACTGTATTTGGTTGCAGTTCTGAATTTCTAAGGCATATTTCCTGGAGTCCAACAACCTTTGTTAAGGATTTGACTCATCAAATCATAGACATGAGGTTTTGGCATGCTTCCTTCATAATTTTGTCACCAGGGAGGGAGGGAGGGAAAGTTTAAAACCAACCTGTTGACCGAGATTACTTGTCTTTCTCTTAGGAGTCATTCATCCCGTTTTGAGGCAGTACTGAAAATTGTGACTCCGGCTAGCAATTCCTAAGCTTTTGCTACCAGTTAACTTAGCTGGAACTCTTAAGAAAATGGAATATTCCAAATATACTTTCAATATAATATATACTTGAAAAGACTAGGGAGCCTTTTCAGGGAGGGACGGCTTTTAACTTTTTCTGGTGTGGTTTAGAATTCCAGTCTTTCTTGGATTCAGAATCAAACAAATGAACCCTTGGATCCCTGGGGGAGAGTGACAGACAAACATTATTACAACAGGGACATGATTCTTGTGGAGGGGAATGGGGGTGTCCCAATCCACAAATTATATATACACTTGAGCCTGTGAAGAGGACACAGTGCCACTAACTAGCCATTTGGGCCAGAGAACCACCATTTCCCCCCATCACTCAACTTCAAATATAACTTAGTGCAAACCTTAACTAGCTACTTGGATGAAAAGCCCCATTGTACTATGGGGCTCTCTTCTAAGTAAGCATGGTTAAGATTAGGCCACACAAGTCCTACACAAACTACAATGTGTTCTTTTTTATTTTTAATGTAGTTAGCAGAATTTTACTACCAAGGTTGAATCATTATAGTAGCTAACTTACAACATGTACTTTGCTAAATATGCATGTACTTCTATTTTTAATTTTTTATTCTTCCCATTCTCTTCCCTCCCAAAAACCTCTTCTGCTTTTTGGTTTACCTGTGCTGATTTGTTTTGAAGTCCACCTTTAATGTTTAAAGGAAACCTAATGAACACACCTGTTACAAATCTTTCCATTTTTAACTGCTATTTACTGGTCATTGCTTAAAGTCAGATGCTGTTGCTCATTTTCTAGTTATTTTTCAGATTAGATTTTTGTCCTCAATTTTGAAAAATCAACCCTTTCTTCCCACAAGCACCATATCTGTCTATATTACCCTTTCAGATGGGATGTACACCTTTTCTGATTATAACCATTGCTCTTGTATTTTGGTAGATGCTTTGTTGATAGTAACTAAATGCCTAGTGAGATTTTTAAAAGTAAAAACAAACTCAGTTGTTATTTTAAGCCAGTCTTTTCCCTCATACTTTCCTTGAGTAACCTTGACATTGCATTTTTACCAGATATATATCTCTCCACAATTGCCTTTTCAAAATGTTTAGCCTAAGATTTTAGCTTAAAAAAATACAAATCGATAATTTTGCTGAACAGAGTAAATCTGATTTTTCTTGTTAGTGATCCCGTCAATTGCAAGTTTCATGTTTTATTTATATGGGAAGTTAATGATCAATACATTATTCCCTTCTACCTTTTAAAAATATTTCTTTTTATGCTAATTAACACCTGTTCTTAGTGGATGGATAAATGTTATCTTTACTGTCCCCACCCCAATCTTGATAATCAAATTCCCATCTCCCCAAATCTTGTACCCCACAACATACTCCATAGGTTGTTGGGTTTTTTAATCAGTGTAAGTTTGGACAGGTTGCTCTAAATCAGGGGAAATTTGCAGTAGGTTTGTGATCAGAAAGCTTGGGTGTCTTTTGGGAATGTTTTTTGCTGGTGGAATCTTGGTGCGCTGTTCATCTGTTGATGATGGAGAAAGACTTACAGTGCTTAATAAAGTCTATTCTTTTAGTAAAGAAAAAGTGGTCTCTTTTGTTTTAAACTCTGTTTAATGAAGCCACCATTTCAAGTCATTACTAGATATAAGCTGCAACTCTGCAGAAGCTGCTAGAGGGAAAAACACCAAATTGTAACATGCAAAGAAGAAATCCATTTCATAAAAAATTAGTAACTATGATTGCCAGTAGCCAAATTTCAGTAGAAGTTACTTCTCTCAATTACAGAACATTATAGTTTGTATTCTGTGAACTACACAGAATTATATTTATCAAATTTGTATGGCTGTTCATATCACAGAAAGTGACTCTGGGCAGTGTACGACATCCAATAAAATAATAAATATAAAACAATCATCATTGAAAAATAATAAGTTATTTTTTTAAAAAATGTAAAATCTAGACACAGGGGTTGCAAGCCAGTGACTGGCAGACATGATGGAGAGAAGGAAGGTAGATACACTGTGTGTGCAGGAGACCAGGTGGAAGGGTAGCAAAGCATGAAGTATTGGAGGGGGATACAAACTTATTATGGTGCGGATAGGAAGAGAAATGGGGTAGAAATGATCCTGAAGGAGAAGCTCGTAAGGAATGTTTTAGAGGTGAAAAGAGTGTCAGACAGGGTGGTCAGTTTGAAGTTGGAAATTGAAGGGGTAATGTTAAATGTAGTCAGTGGTTATGCTCCACAAGTAGGGTGTGAGTTAGAAGAGAAGGAGAGATTCTGGAGTGAGTTAGATGA
>JAEANM010006648.1:2722-18420 GCA_017656035.1 Myanophis thanlyinensis | reverse complement strand
AATTGTATCAGACCCTTCAGCGAAATCAGCTTCCCAGATTCTCTCTCTTTTTTTTTTTCTACCGCGGAGAGAAAAAAGAAAAAAGTTTTCTTCTGGGACTTTTCTTCTGCTAGTAACTAGTTCTGCGAGCCGGATTAAAAAGCCCAACGGGCCGGATGTGGCCCGCGGGCTGTAGTTTGCCCATGTCTGGGTTAGACTTACCTAGAACTTGGATGGAAGATAACCAAGGCTCAAACTAGAAAAATACAGTCTGGAAGAAAGCAATGACAAACTACTTCTCTAATGCTATTTTTTAAAAAAACACACCTTGAAATAGATGTAACCATACAGTATAATCATAACCAGCAGCGAAGCTTAATTTGAAGGAGTTTTACTTTTATCATTCAGGATCAGTCTGGGTGTGATGCCTCCAGCAGGGTCCAGACAGATGCTTCTGGGAACTCACCAAGAGTGTAGATAGCTTTTCTCTGGTTGTCTGTCCCTAGCTACACACTAAGAGGAAACAAACAGGATGGGTGCCAGAGGCGGTATAATATGCATGGGGTGCCAATTTATCCTTAGTTTCTGTCTCTATAAATGGCAATGTAGGAATGACTTACAATTTTGAATGGCAAACAAATCACTGATAGTGAACACAATTTTCATTTGAAAACAAGCTGTGAAGTTTACCACTGAAATCCTCCCAAGGAAAATGGTCCTATGATTTATAAGTACTATAGAAATGAGAAGCAATTTGCAAGGTTCTCCATGAATAATGCAACATGACAATGAGACTCAATGAAATCACTGGAAAAATGAAGTCCCCTTAAACATTTTTGCAAGTATGTATAATGTATACATTTGTTTATATAGCTATGCTTTAGTTTAAATAATTCATTAGTAACAGGGAAATTGCGAAAAGAACCACTGGCCAATAATTATAGTTGTCATTAAATCCATAAAAAGATCTCCATAATAAATCAAGCATATTAAAGCATGTGAATATGGAAGATGATTCTAAGATATGTTTGTAAAGAATAAAACTGTGTTCAAATTACTTTCTTGAAATATGTCACGTATACAAGCAGCTTCCATAAAATCCAAAAACAGCTCAATATGTTAAATCAGCTGATTTGCAAAAGCACACATAAACAATAGCTCTAAAATGTAGAGAAAAGCCGTAAACAATTTCCATCCACTGAATTCCAGCTTAGCCTTTATGAGGCTGTTGCAGGATATCAAGGTCAGGTGACTGTGATTTGTGACATTTTTTGCTGATTCAGAAGAATGGGGTTGCACTTACATCCATGGTGTTTGCTTAATGACAGCCACAAAAATGTCATAAAATTGGGTATAGTCACATGGATATCTCAACTTATGACCATAATTACTTACAACTGAAAATCCAGTCCAAATTGGGATCGTAAGTCCAGCACTACCTACCTAGAATTTAAACCTTGGAGCAAAAACCTGGATAATTTATAGTAGTGCAATGAGCAAATTTTCTCTATGTATTTGATTTTGCCTGAAATAAAGAGATTGTCTATTATAAGACACAGTAAACAATTTTAACAGGATTCTTCCAAATGAGGAAGTGGCGTAGAGAGGTGTGAAGCAAAACAGCTTAAGGCAAAATTGTGGACAGAAAAGGATCTTTGAATGGTGATGGAAATAATATCTCAGCATGCTACAAGAAAAGCAAATTCTGTGCTAGCAATCATTAGGAAAATTGCCAGTATTGTAATCCCTTTATACACTTGGAGTACTGTATGTAATAAATGGATGCATATACATTGAGCAGAAGATTTTGGTCAAAATTTAAACATTGTTGCTGTTCAATTTATAATAATTCAGAGGCCTACAAAAGAAATGTTTTTGACCCTCATCCCACCCCCACCCCAGGGCACACACCTACACCCACACAGTTAATATCTCCGATTGCCAAGGGCAAGATGATAAACAGCTGTAACTGGTGTTAGTTTCTCATAGAACTGAATTAAATTTCCAATACATAAATTAAATTTCCTTTTCTAGGAGTTCAGTAGGGGTGCGTGACATTTTGGGTTCAGTAACTGCTTCATCTTTGGTTTGTATAACAGGAGCCAAATAATAGTGGGAGAAGCTGAGACAGTCTGTTCAAAATTTGTTTTAAAAAATCTATTATCTCATTTAAAAAAAAATATTTATTTTATGAAGGCAATATCTATGAAAATCGCATATATTGTAGAATTGCTCTTAGGTAAGAAATATGCCAACAATCAGAAGGAAAGATCAGGAATTTTGGAACTTGATTTGATTTGATTAGGAGAGAAGGAATGTCCTAATAATATGGGAGAGGTGAAAACAGGTTCCTGAAAGCAGCAATGGTCAGAAAGAACTTTAACTTGTGATCCAATATCAATGATGCAAAAGAATGCTGACAGGAAACAGGGATTACTTACCCCAAACTATGAAGAACTGTTAAATAAAGTCAAATGCAACAAAAATCACATCACACCAACAAGGGAAGTTTGGAAATTAACTTACATCACTTGAATAGAAGATATTTCCATTATGAATTTCAGGAAGGGAAGAAAAATGTTCATGTTCTAAAATGGAATATCCTTTCTCTTCAAATTCAAATTTCAAATTCAAATTTTATTGGTCACATACATGGTACAATATGCAGTGAAATGCTTACGCGACCATTCACGACCACAGGTAAGTTAGGGCAGAATGAGAGGGTAGGTTAGGCATAAGTTGAAGAAGGGAGGTAGTTGGGAAGGTGGGTATTTTGTGTATATGTAAACAATTCATAGTTCCTATTTTAATCCTTATTGTTCATGTGGTGTCTGATTTAGTGTCCGTATTGCTTGTGGAAAGAAGCTTTTCCTCATTCTTTCTGTGTTTGCCTTCAGTCTTCTTTTCCTGAATCAGAATACAGCTGGAAGGGACCTTAGAGGTCTTCTGGTCCAGTCCCCTACACAAGCAGGAAATCCTATATCATTTCAGACAAATGACTATCCAATCTCTTCTTTAAAAATCTCCAGTGATGAAGCACCCACAACGTCTGAAGGCAAGCTGGTTTTGTCTAGCTGTCAGGAAGTTTCTCCTTAGTTCCAGGTTGCTTCTCTCCTTGATTAATTTCCATCTATTGTTTCTTTTCCTGCCCTCTGGTGCTTTTGGCATAAGTTGACCTTCTCCTCTTTATGGCAACCTCTCAAACACTGGAATACTGCTATCATGTCCCCCCTAGTCCTTCTTTCCTCTAGACTAGAGCCAAACCCAAATCCTGCAACAGTTCTTCATATGTTTTAGTCTCCAGGCCTTTAATCATCTTAATTGCTCTTCTATGCCCTTTTTCCAAAGTCTCAACATCTTCTTTTGTAATATGGTGACCAAAACTAGTATTCCATACTAAGGCTTCATAAAGCGGTATTAATACCTCTTGAGATTTTGATTCTCTGCTTCTGTTTACACAACCAAAGATTGTATTAGCTTTTTGACTGCTGACTCCTATTTAACTGATTGTCCAATAGAACTCCTAGGTCCTTCTCACATTTACCATTTTTGAGCCAGGTTTTGTCTAATCTGTACTTACATCTTTGGTTTTCCCTGCCCAGATGTAAAACCTTGCTTTTCTCCACATTAAATTTCATTTTGTTGGATAGGGCCCATTGTTCAAGTCTGTCAAGATCTTTTTGGATGCTGATCCTAGGATAACGAGATGTGTGTGTGCTGGGATGTTAAAATGGAAAGCCTGAACTTTAACACTTGCAGAATTTTGTCACTTGTGCCACCCCCTCCTGAGGAGGCCTGCAGATGGCTGTCAAAATCTCCCAATATCATTATTTGAGAATAATAGAAAAAGAAGAGGGAGAGCATTGGACTTATTTCTTCTGTCACTGACTACTCCGCCTGGTGAAATCTGTTAAAAATTACCTAGATGACACCAAGTAAATAGGGAGGTGTCAAGATAAGGTGCAAAGTCTCACAATCCTTTTATAAAGACACTACTTTTGAACCAGACCTTTCATTCAGTAATCTGGATGGCTTCCTCATAGTGCTGATTACTGGTTTCGGGCTATTTTTGCTGAAACCAATAATCTTAATCAAATTCCCAGAGGGAAGCCTTCTTGCTTTCTCCTTTCTCAGCAGTCCTCATGCAGAGGGCTGGTTTCCTACAGCTGTTGGCAGCACAAAAGCACAACCTTCATTAGAACCACTGAGGGAGAGTTGGAAGCAACCTGGATTCTCCCTGTCCCAGCAACCGCCTACAGACCCTGTTAAGTATTTCTCCCCAACATCAATGCCTGTCTTACCTACAGGTAAGCTGCTTATATATCTAATCATCATCTGCTGTGCAATTAACAATCAATTTTTATGTATTTTCCTGTGTGGGAGTGGTCCCTAAGCTCAAAATGAAGGAAAGTTCATGTAGATTCTAAATGATATGGTGTACTTCTTGCAATCTAGCCTGAAACTCTTCATGCTGTTGATCTCCTCCAGTGGGCTGTGAAAGCCAGACATCTATTCACCCTCACCTTGGTGGATATCTCTGGAATGGAAAACACAATCAGGGGCGTTTGCCAGAGGTGGTCAATAGTGTCAAAATGGCAGGTGCAATCAGATATTCAAAGTCCTGCCCCATTTAATGCAAAAAATGGGTGAAGCTTTGATTCCCTAGCTATATCCACTCAACAACAATTATTTGTGCAGCCAAATCAACCCTTTTTCACTGATTACTTGGGACATCACTTCCTGCTAAAGCTAGTGTGTATTTGTTGTTTATCATATGGAATCTTGAGTTCCCTTACATTCATTGATTCAGTTGACTGAATAGCCATCGATTGGCCTCCATCCCACATCTTGTGTCACTCTCTTCCCTTATATCCCAGCTTCTGGGAAAGTAACAGCTGAGGAAAGCCATCTCTTTTCGGATTCTATGGTCCACCACATCAGTCTTGCCCTTTCCCATGTAACAAAGCTGAATGTCACATTACTCTGTCTTGCTTGGGGTTAGAGAAGGTTGTTTCTTTTTCTCCTGGAATTAATCTTCAAGAACATTTGGATCGGTGGCAAGTGCACTATTAAAACACAGTATTCTCTTCCATTTTGCCTAACCCGGTATTTGAGATGGCTGATGGAGAACTGCAGGATACCATATTCCAGTTTACTACCGTTCGTGGCAATACATTGAAGGATGGCATCAAAAAAGGAAAGGCTCAATATGTCCCTTAATAATATGGGCTTTGGAGACAGAAAAGATGTCCTCAAGGCATTAAGGTAGCTGTCACCAGGAACAAGTGGCTTAAGGTAGTACCTGCATGACTGGAGAAGTAGCAGCCCTTGAGGACCGTTAGCAGGCTAGGGGGCTTTCTCATTTGCTAAAATGCTAACGGGCTTGTCTGTGTCAAATTTATATATCAATGCCAATGCTGGCTACATTAAGAGGCTTCAAATACGATACTGTCAATGTTCCCATTTCTAGTATCTGTTTAATATCTGCCATCTTATAGTCATCCAGAGATTTGCAACCTAAGTCTGGTAATGCCAAACATGATAGCTTTGAAATTTAAAATGGGAGATTACATATATTAACTAGCTACATGGCACAGGAATATCTATGTCGTGCCTGAATGTTGAATTATGTTTGGTCCTTTTAAAAGCAATTCTGAATCTCCCCTTCTTTCCCTTTTCCTTTCTTATATTCCATGCTGTTAGAAAAGTAGGCATAATACAAACAAAATTGATGCACTAATAATCTGTAAAATGATACAAGTTTATTGGTTCATTACAAAAGGCTAATACTGCTGCTTCTCTGGAAAATTACAAATAGGCAATGCTTCACCTAAGGATTCATTTGGAAACATATTACTCTTGGCTTCTTCTGAAGATCAGTACTGGCTAGCCAGAAGATGAGTAACAAAATGATGTGTTGCATTTAACCAATGTAACCAACAGTGGTTATATTTAACCTTTTTTATTGAATAAAAAAAATCATTTTGCAGTTCATTGAGAATTTACTGGCAATTTACTTCATTCTGTGGGCCATGACAGTAATGCACAGTTGTTTTCTCATAAGTCTTAAGTGATTGGTTAAAATATTGTGAAGAAACAGTAAATACCTTAGGATTCTATCTAGGAGAGTAAATTTCATAGTTAGAATAGACTTCCCAGGAATATCAACTAAACTGAAGCCATAAAATTGTCTGTTCTCTGTTTATAAAATATAATGTCACTGTATTATAGAACTGCAGGTATAAACCATGCAGAAACCTCATCTCCAAATACATTAGATATGCATAGTTACCTCTGCCTCAAGGTAAAATAGAAATGAAGGGGAGAAAGCTTGGGTGGCATCACTATATATTTTGTAGGGAAACACTGAAGGTCAGAGCATCACTGACTGAATAGAGGAGTCTGAATGGAAAGACAGAAAATAAGGCAATTAAAGGAGCCAAAAAAACATTAGATCAGGTGCCAAAAAAAGATTGAAAGAGAGGGAAGTCCTGAATATGAATGAAGTAATGTGTAGGCAGAGAACAAGATTCATCTAAAAGCAATGTTCCATAGATTTTAGGGAACTTAGCTGGCAGGAACACTCATTGGATGATGAGAGTTTTACTCCTGCTGTAAAATGGAATTTTGAATATGACTGTCAGCTTGTCGTAATCAATTTTCACTCGTAACATGGAGGGAAAATAGCGTATTTTCCACTGTATTATTCCACAATCAAGATAAGAAAAGATCTTGAGCTAGATCAAACAAAAGTCCTGCAGCTCCGCTCGTGGAAACACTATTGTACTATGTCCAACCTTTGGCTGATGATATCATATACTTCTGAGAGGTCCAGGAGAACCAATGGGGACAGACTCTCCCTTTCGGCACTTCATACATAGTTAATCAAAGCAACCCATGCTATTTCTGCTCCAAAATCAAGCCTGAAGCTGGATTGAAATGGAATGGCCATAATTCTGCTTTTGGACAGATTATAATGAAATTTGTAGCAGAAATGGGTTCCATACTCTTAAATATATATGACAGATTTTAAGAAGATAAATTGAGGGTAGGGGGGCGTGCTGTGCATAGAGACATAACGCCAACCCAAGAATGAGTATATCTTTTTATTGGGATGGATGTCCAAGGTAAAGGGCAGAAAAAAAGTATTTATATTTTGTTTTATTTTATGACAAATAATCCCTAAAATAGTTAGATGCATGCCATAAAGCATCTAAGAATGGAAAATAGTGAGATGAGCAAATAATTTAACACCCTCATGTTCCCTTCAAACAGTCTCAAGACATTGTAATGAAAGCAACATAAAAAGAGTGCTGTGGAGTCAGTCTGTAGATCCATCTAGTCCAGGGGGGTCTCCAACCTTGGCAACTTTACAACTTGTGGACTTCAACTCCCAGAATTCCTGGCTGAGGAATTCTGGGAGTTGGAGTCCACAAATCATAACATTGCAAAGGTTAGAATCCCCTGATCTAAACCATCATAACGAATCACCTGATAAGCAATAAAATGATATTGGGAAGCCTACTAGCTTAAAAAGAAGGACAATAGTCCTCTTCTTCTGTTGCTTCCCAACAAATAACATTTAAAGGTATTGTTTAATCACATAGAATAATATCTTCAGTCTGAGGACTCAAGTACTGAATTCAGCTACTGTATCTGGTGAATCCCTGCAGTTCAGTCACCAACCTTCTCTGGTTTGCTTTTCTTGTCTTAAAAAAAAATCTTAGTTGATCTCATGACTTCTTTCTGCTGCTCTTAAGTAGCTCTTTTTTATGCTGAGTGAATTCTTGAATAGGTTGTACCTAAAATTACAGGGCAGGAGCTTCCACAAATTAGAAAACTCCCTGCCTCCAACTGGCATCCTTTCAACAGAGTTCCTTATTACACACTATTCCTTCCATTTGTTTTCTTTACAAAAGACCCTCATTACCAAGTATGCTTCATCAGCCACAGATTTGTGAAATGTATGCAGTCCTCCAACCACAGTGAAAATAGTAGTGCTGAAAGGAATCCAAAACTACATGCAAATTTGGGTATCTCATGAGCAGAGCTATCTCAAATACCAGTGTGCTTATTTTATACCCAGAACTGGTGGGGAAAGAGGAAGCCAAGTATGAGTGACAAAGGATGGAGAGGATCTTAAGCAGCAGGCAATCAAAAGGAAGAAAGAAAACTGTGAATATTTTTCTACCACAGTTTAAAATGCAGAGAAAGGATTTTCATCTTCATAAATATTTATTTTGCATATGGCTAGATTTAGCTTGATACAAAAGGCAATCACTGAGTGTGCGTTATTTATAAATCTCATCCACCATATTCCTGAAAGGACGCATCTCACACAGATTATTTAAAAAATGACTTTAAAATAAAATCTGTGGAGCAGGAAAAATGGTTTATAAGCTGTAGGAATGTCATACTTTTCTCATTGTTTTGCATGTTGAATCTGGTTGACTATGCAAACAAAATGAATCATAACATACCCAAGATCATTTTAATAATTCCCAACACAGAAGAGGGCTGCTCCTGAATGACAGCAGCATTATAACTGGAATAATAATTATTAGCACTTTGGGGGAGGGGGAAGTGTTAGGTTCTTGGAAGTGGCACATCATATCCATCAGGCCAAATCTGCTTTCGTCACAATGCCAATTTAAAAAAAAATCATATTAACTCAAAAGCAACATTCTTCTTTAATAATGAAGGAAGTCCAATGTTGTAGAATGTAAACAGAGAAAACAGGGTACAAATAATTTTACAGGAGTTAATGTTAATAAATCTCTCTGTGGAAGAGATAGGTGGTTTTAAAATGTGATAAATAAATAAAAACAACTTTAATAGATCCCACAATATGGGACTTGAATGTCAACCTGTCCATTTAAAAAAAGGGGAAGAGAAATCATATCAGCTATGAGCTCAGATGGAGATGGAACTAGCACAATACTCTGTGTGGGGGCAAGAGCTGGGCTGAGTGAGGCTATAGTCATCAGTTTGAAGAATATGGCTCACTGAAGAATCTGACTTTTCACTAATAACTGTAGTGAAAGCATGCACAGCACATCTCTAAAATTCATTCTAATCTTTTAAATAGTTCTTTTCTACCCTTTTCATTCCTGGGAAGGAATGGGGGGATTTGGAATAGAGCAGTTTGCAGCATCTTAAGCCCTTGTCTCATGGCCTCTCCCAAAAACCAGAACTAACCCTTTTTTGGGGGGGGGGGGTCTTCTGCCCCCACTCCAAATAATTTGGTCCTTTTCTGTTGAGATTACAGTCCATAGAATTCAGTGGAGTTGCCTTCGTCCTGCAATGGATTGATTCAGACTAATAACAATATTCCTAATATTTCCATTAGAATTTCACAACAATAGCAGTTCAAATTACTGGGGGTATTATGTTAATGACTTAGTTTGTTTTGATCAAGTAACCTAATATATTAATTATATCCATGCTTCTAAGTTGACTTCCTTAATAAACAAAGCCAATATTGCAAAAGAATTTGTAAGCAAAGGTAAATTCTTTCCTGACCCGCCTGTTATGGTTTTCGTGACCTTTGATTCCTTTACAGACTGAAATAGACCGAAAAGCTAAGGGCTCTAAATCAAGCAATAGCAATTTCATCATCTTAATTCAAGATTCCCAATCACTTTTAGCAACCTGATTGTCTCAGTAGCTGTTTTTCAGGCTATTTGAAAAGGTCTGATAACTTGGTTGCGAAATACTAATCCATTATATAGATCATGTTACAGAGCCTCATTTTTTTTTCTCATGTTCGTTAACTTTCTGCCTCCACTGGGTGCAGACCAATCACTATACATACTATATTGCAAGCATAGAACAAGACAGAATTGACTTACTTTCACTTTTTGTATGGACACCAACTTCAATCCTCTTGTACTTTGAAAATCAGCTTTACATTACTTAAAGGTTAAAGATTCCATTGCTGCTTGATTACTTAAGTTGGTAATATACATTTGCTAAGGGAAAACCTGACATGTCAGTTTCCCAATAATTATTAGGTATAGCTGGCATTGTATAGAAGATAAAAACTCAATGAATAGCTTCATAAGAAACTAAGAGTCTTGTTGAATCCATCTTGTCCTTCTGCTAGATGATAATTATTTACAATGTAAAGTTTAACAACAATAAAAGGAAAAGGCAACCTCCTTTAAGGTACCCATAAAAGATAATCCAACTTTCCAAGTTCACTTTTGATTTTTTTTTTAAATTTAGATTAAAAACAGTGAAAATTTCTTGTCATTTCCAAAGACATGCCTGTAATTAACTAACTACTAATGGGATGCAAACATAAAATATGAAGGAAGAATTTCTGAAGAGTCTGATGTTAATTATATTCACTACAAAGTAATAGTGGGGGAAAAAAGGATCAGAAATAGTGCATAACTGTATTTTCAAGCTTTTACAGGCTAATTTTTACAGAGCCCTTCTTCAGATTAACTATCACCCCAGAATGAAAGAGAAAAAGGTGTTCCTAAAAGCATCATGACAGTCCTATTAAAATTAAAGTTCAGGAAACTCCCAGCAGACAAATGAATTTCATTTGTGACTGGAACACAAAGTCAGTGATTACTATTTCCTTTAAAAAGCATCAACCCTTTGGATCTTCCTGTATCGCTAACCAGAACATGAGAGACCTGAGCTGGATAGAAATTCAGGTAACTGGTTGGTTTTCTTTTGAAAATAGAAGCAGAAACATGTTGTGTTTCCAGCATCAGGATGATTCTTTCCAATGGCTCACCGGGAAATCAACTATTGCTTATCTCCTCTTCCTCAACAATAGTCAGAAACCTTTATACTTTTTTTTTTTTTTGCTGTGTTTCATTTTATATTCCATGCAGAGGGTTGTTATCCTTTAAATCTTATAAGTGACCTAGAAACATTCATTTATAAACAAATACGATCTCCACTAGGACTAGTCATTATGAGAACAGTTGCGTGCTTTTCTCTGGTCTTCCCATAGAAGCCGCAGAGCACTGCAGAGTATACATCTGAATTGCAATTGCATATCCTAATGAATATGTATAGATGCCAACTAAGGCCAACTCTGACAGGAAAAAAAGACCTCCAGTATTTGCTGTCAGGACTTACTCTAAACCCCAGGGTGAGGTGCCTGCAGAAATTCTGATCCAGGTCAATGTTTTCAAATGGACCCTCTGTCCATCTGCAATGTATTATTAAGAACTGCTCTTCTCTACATATTATATATAAGTATTGCTTAACATGTATTTATTTCTTTCAGTCTTGCTCATTCATGCATACAGACAGCTTTTTTCCCCAAGACCCAATCCAGCTATTGCCCATTCTTACAAGTTCCTTGTTAATACCCAATAGCAACCATACATTTTATCTAACTACCCAAAATGATTTGTCCTAAATTGCAGTAAGAAGTAATTGGAAAACAAAATGAGAGTATAACATTTTAAGCAGCTCCTGCCAGCTTGACCTGAATTAGTACAAATGTCATGTGACAAAATTTCCCAAAGCAAAGAGAAGGCAAAGTTGGGGTGACGCTGACAATTATTGTAACACTTTGATGTCTATAGTCTTAAATAAATGGAAAATATGTACCCTGTTACAGTATGAAAAATGTTCTTTAATATCCCTACCATACACACACACACACCCGAACAGAAAACAAAGCAGAGATAGCTATCAAATAACCTCAGAACCTTGGTGTATGAAAGATAGATCACATTTATAAAGAAGAAAGTATTTCTACTGATTCATGCAGACAGTTTAATTATGTAGGCTTTGAAATATCTTTCTTCTTTTATAAATGTCTTAACATGGACCCTTCTAATATCTGAATCAACTTCCTTTGGTAGAAACACATATGTATTCAACAATTACAATATTCTGAAGTGATTTTAAAAAACAACAACAGAGGCATGCATAAGCATTCCTTATCATAGTTTGACTAGAGTTTTGGAAATTGGAAGAAGGTAGATAATGGCCAGCCTTTCATGTGAAGCCCACACAAAAGAGAGGGAGTTCACAGTGAAATGTTCCCTTAAAAAACTGACATGAGATAAAACATCCTCCCCAATAATCTATCTGTTTAAAAGTCTATGAATCTTGGATACATCATCCTGCCCACTAAACTGTTTCTTTAATAATGAACAATGTAGGAAAGATTGCAAGGTGTCCTACATTCCATCTCTAATCTGCTGTTACTACGTGATTCTGCAAATTCTGAACCCTTTTGAAATGATGACATTCTTACCTTCTTGTCTTTCTCCTTCTCTGTTTTTGCCCACCATTTGTCTTATTTATCTTTTGACTGTTTTTGATATTTGCTGATGTTTAATGAATAAACATCAAACTATATTTTTTCTAGCTGATCTCACTAGTGTGATTGCTTGCTCTGACCTGGACATAAGGATTGATTGCAGTGTGTTAGTTGCAAACTAAGCTGGAAATTACCTAAAGTGATTTTCCAAGAGAGGAGAGTTGGTCTGGTATGGTGGTTAAGGCATCAGGCTACAAATTAGGAAACCGTGATATTTAGTCCTGCCTTAGGTATGAAGCCAGCTGGGTGATTATGGGCCAGTTCTTTCTCAGTCTTAGGAAGCAGACAAAGATGAAGGCATTTCTGAAATCTTGCCGAGGAAGTTGAGGAGACTTGTCTAGGCAGCTGCTAGGAGTCAAGCCTGAAGAACTCTCAATATGAAAATTCCAATTAATTTTCTCTATCTAAAATGCTGAATGCGTAAGATCATCAGCTTCTAGGTTCATGGCGTGAATTTGTTCATAGTGAAAGGAGATTTGTGTATAATAAGAATCAAGTAACAATGATCACAGATCAGCTTCAATCCCATTGCTTTAAGAAGCATTATAATAGAAAATCCCATTTGCTGTAAAGATTCCAATGCTAATTACGGACATTGAAACCCACTAAATTATATAGAAAACATTGTTATTTTGGTTTATTTCAAGTGACATGATATCCCTGATGTCACAGAGGTTAGAATGCAGAATTGCAGACAAACTCTTCCCACTGCCAGGAGTTTGATTCTGACTGGCTCAAGCTTGATTCAGCCTTGCAAAATTGGTAAAATAAGGACCCAGATTGTTGGGGAAAATATGCTGACTCTGTAAACTGCTTAGATAATGTTGAAAAGCACTGTGAAGCAGTATATAAATCTAAGTGCTAAGTGCTATTGCTATTGCAGTGTGTGTATGTTTTGTATCCAATGGCCTGAAAAGAAAATGTGCGTCCCCCAAACATATTCTCAAATTGATGAACAGATTTCCTTCTGGCTCTCTTTTCTGAACATCTTCCTTTCCCATCATGACACTGCCTCTCTCTGTCCTGGCCAGGCCTTGAAACCTCATAGTTCCTTGCATCTTTTCCTTTTTAATGTTCCCAAGGCATGGAGGTCAAAGTGTCACCTGATGTCAATGAAATGTTGCAGGAATGGTTGTCTGTTGTTTTTATCTCAACTGCCAACAGTGTATTAATTCTGGATTTCTGTTGTGTTCTTTATTGGTTTTAACTGCCCAGGGTCACTTTGTTGAGGTGGGCAGCCCTAAAATTGAATAAAACAAATAAATCACGGGTTGTAAGCCTCTTGGCAAGGCAAAATAAAAATAAATAGTAAGAAAAAGCAATTGAAAGTGAGCAATAAGAGAAAGCAAGGGAAAAATAGATAAATCTAGTTTTCATCAACAACATTTGCTATAGTTCGCCATATATTTCTATCCTTGCTGTTCTTTCCACACTGATTAATACATTGGGGGTTTTTTTCTTCAATTTTAAACCTCCCATTCATTCTTTTTTCACAGATGCCTCTTGTGATAGATTCTTGATCATTCTGCTGTGAGAACAAACCACCCCAGGCTTCTTCTATCATCCTGTATCACAAAAGCAGGCAGCCTTCTGGTGGTCAAAGGCCACCGCAAACATTTCAACAAGAGGTCAAAGTTGAAGTGGGCAGGGCAGGGCTACAACTACCCACAATAATTGTGGATAATTATTATGGACAATGTTATGGGTGTGGATAAAGCCAGGGCTTTCCAATGGCTTTTGAACTGTCTATCTGAAAAGGATGGAAACTGCCAAACTGATTTGTAGTGGTAATGGTTAGAAAGAGCCCAAGGGCTGCAGAAAAGGGAGTAACAGATTAAGCATAGCCTCAGCATAGCCTTAAAAACAGAACATTAGGAAGTACAAATCTGCTTGTGCTTCTTATGTTATCAAGTTGTTTCAATATGAATAGTACACCCCGGAATGAAAATCCTCTCAGGGTGAACTATGAAAGAGGCAACGAGGCTACTGTTGAATGCATATTTGCCCTGACTTCTTCTTTATGAGAATATAGCCTCATCGTTAATATCATTCTGACACACTCTGCATTTGCCAGCAATATGAGTTGTGAGCAGATATAACCACAGTGCAATAACATCAGATCTCCCACTGAATTGTAACACACATTACGGGGAAGAAAGGACAGGGGGACACAGTAAACTAAGAAGAAGTGGGGGAGGGGTCATCTAATTCTTGCTCCAACCTTACAGATAGATCACTGTAGAATGATCTGGGTAAACACAGGTCACCACTGACGAAACCAAGGAAAGAAAGGGGGAGAATGAACAAAATCTACATGTAGTCCAAAACTCACAGAGCTTATGATGGAGGATGCAGTTTTGTAATGGTGTTTTATTCCTTTAATGTTTTAATTGTTTGCCAACTCCTCCTGGGAAATCTTCGTCCCAGTTTCTCCAAGTCTTCCTAATTATATTCCGTTCTGTCTATTTCATGGTTAAAGAAGCAAAAAGAACTGCAGAGAGCAGTCGCTAATGACAGAGAAGACATAATTTTTTTACTGAAAATGTCAATTACAATGATCACACCCCAAAATATCCTAAGTAATAAAAAATATTCAAAAAAGAAGAAATTTAAGAGACTTTAAAAGATAATTTAGCAGATTGCAGGCCAGAGCACTTCTGCCTTTCTTTGTCTACAATGCATTATTTATTAACGTGACTAAAAATAATTTAATAGAAAGTATTTTATTATTCCAAAGAAAGGAGCAATAGAACTGTACCAAGACTCAGCTTAGAGGTGCTGATTTGATCAAATTTCCAAATTGAATTGACTTTCTAAATTGTAGCCTCATACTGAAATAATTTGAATGGATGACTCCAATAAGTATTTCTGACATTTGCAAGAATGTAACACTTCTTGTATATGAACAGAAAACCAATACAAAAACTCCATTTTTCCACCTTTTCCCATCTAGGAAGATGCTGTAAGCTGTAACCATCTTCCTAGCATCCTAGAATCATCTAGCCATTTTTCCAGATATAGAAGACTGGTTCTTACTGTTGCAATTCTGGCACAGCAATCGCTAGTGCAGAGGTCCAGCCTGTGGTGCCTCTGCCAGCGAAAACAGAGCTCGGCACCCCTCCCCCAAGCTCTTTTTTTTTATGGCAGGGGGCTGCAGGAGGCCATTGCAGCCAAAAACAGGGCCAGAGGGCCACGTGTGACCATCCCAAGCTCCCTTTTCACTGGCAGAGGACTAGCAAAATGAACTAAAAGCAAAACAAACAAAAGGAGAAATGTTTCCTCTTTTACATTTGAGCATCCAAGAAGGGACAGGAAAGGAGAAACAAAGAAGGAAAGATGGGAAGAGAGCAAGGAAGGAAAAAGAAGGGAGAGAAGTAAAAGGAAGAACACACTTCCAAAAATATTTTTTGAGATG
>JAEANM010006647.1:0-18420 GCA_017656035.1 Myanophis thanlyinensis | reverse complement strand
CGGCTAGTTGAAACAAATGAGTCTTCAGGGCACGTCGGAAACACCAGAGATCCGTAATCGTACGGATCTCCGGGGGGGAGTTCATTCCACAGGGAGGGTGCTGCCATAGAGAAGGCCCGAACCCTCGGGGCTGTCAACATGCAGGACAAATGTTGCAGAGCCTTTGCAGTTGTTCGTAAGGGCGAACAACTGCCAGGGTGCTGCAAGGTTTGTATTTTTGGGACTTGTTCATTAATACTTTGTGTGACTTTGAACAATTGCTAAGGGAATGCTTGTAACCCGGGGATTACCTGTATAAATGTATATTTCTTTTTTTTTTAAAAAAAAAGTTCGCTCAAGGTAAAGTCTGGATTCAATTCCATGTAAAAAGCTGACCAATAATGTACAACAGGCAGGTATAATATCTTGCATGCAGCAAATAAGGCACCTGCTGAAATATTACCTTCCCAGAGACAATTTTCTCATAGATCTGAATAGGCTGATCTGCAAAGAATGGAGGATAGCCAGCTGCCATCTCATAGATGAGGACACCAAGAGCCCACCAATCCACTGCTTTGTTATAACCCTGCAATAGGAATAAAAACTCAGATGAGAAGCAGAAGTAGAATATTCAAAGAGCTAGGGGGCTCAGCCCTCCCCCAATTTGACCACGCACAGAACCACAACGTACTGTCCACGGCGAACGCGGATCACTCACCTTACTCAAAATGATTTCAGGAGCCAAATATTCTGGAGTCCCACAAAGGGTCCATGTTCGGCCTTTCACTCGTTTGGCAAAGCCAAAATCTGTGACCTGAAGGTCAATTTTAAAAATGAAAATTGTCAACAACAAAAGTGATGGGATGAGAATGAACGTTAAACACAAATCCAACTTCGGTAAAGGGAATATTTAAGGCCAGAACAGATAGATTTGTTTTGCAAAGATCTCTTAAGAGCAATAGAAAGATTTGTAGTATTTGTAGTATTTGATGCCTATGTATAGGAACCTACTCAATTTAATGGTTAGCACTATTTTGGTGCTAGATAAGGACTAGATAATGGAATGCAAGAGGGGTTGGACTTAGTCCACTGTGGCTACATAGATTCTAGGCTGATTCCTCTTTTGACTCTGCCTCCAGATTCTGCCTCTCCTTCGACATTCTCTCAATCATATGATCATCATTACAATCGCTGCATGTCCTGTGCCTGACTTATAGTTTTTTTACCCCTTTCCCCCCTTGATTGGAGAGAACAGGTTTGGAAGAAAGGATGCTGTTCTGCTCTGTAACGTGATGGTGGGAGAAAAAAAGCAAGTGACTTTAGTAGTAATCTCTCCTTTGCCTGATGCTTCCCTGTTTCCGGTGTGATCACATTGTTTTGATGTAGGCCAGGAAAGGGAGACATTGCCTATAGAAATCACTTGCCTTTTTTTTTCTCTCCCCATCCCCTTCACCAAACAAGGAGGTTGGAGAGAAGGAGACTTAAAGAGAGTACTCTAGCCTGCCCACAGTTGCCAGTCCCAGGCTGTGGCATGACTGCATTCCTTTCATTTCAATGCATACAAGACAATAAGCAGCCACCTGAGCCACATTCCAAAGGACAGGGGATGGTTCGAAGACAAGCAAAAGGGATAAAACTGACTAGTCCTGTCTCCTTCAAGCCAGAAAGGACTCTTGCAGTCACATCATTTCCCACTTAGAAACCTCTTCATTTAGCGGCAAGGTTACTTATCCCAAATGGGCTTATTCATTATTATTATTTTTTTAGAAAATGTATTGGCTGCCCAATACTCTGAGTTACCTCATGGTAACTCTGGGTGGCTTACAATCATAAAAAAATTAAAAGTGTACACAGATAAAAGCATAAGTAAAATACATATAAAATAAAACACATACAGCAACCCAATTAAAAGATGGGGAGGGTGGGAGCAGGATGGGGGCGAGGTGGGATCTGTTGTTAATCAATCAAACCCCTCCACTGTGAGGTTATTAAGCAAGCACTACCTAAAGTCCTAAATAGTCAGATGCAGGAGCTTAATTCAGATATCATGCTGAGTCAGTTTATTTTATTATTTATTTATTTTATTTAAAAAAATTTATATTGCCACCTGCTCGCACAGGGCAACTTTGTTCAATCATGGCCTTTTAATATAATCTAATTTGCACATAATGTTTACTGTGCCAGACTACTGACACGGATAGCAATTCTTAAGAATGCTAAATACCAGTAGGAAATTGATAGAAATAGTGCTACCTCAATATAGCCCTGCTGGTCAATGAGGAGATTTTCAGGCTTCAAGTCTCGGTAGATAAGATCTAGTGAGTGCAGGTACTCAAAAGTCAACACAATCTGAGCGGCATAGAAACGGGCATGAGGTTCACTGTAAAAAACAACAATAGGAAAACAGAGAGAAACATTTTCATTACTCATTTCCAAACAATGTCAGTTAGACTTTCATTCTACACTGTTCCCCAGGCACTAATAAGGAGCCAGATGTTCCTTTTCCCCTTTTCAATGCCAACTTAACTTTTCCATTAACTATCTTACAAGAGCAACTCTGGAAGCTTTTTTCTTACTCTGACTTTGCCAATGTTATGCCCAAATCAATCGATATCGTTTGATGAAAAGTATTAAGCTCCAATGACCCTACCAGGCTTGGCCATCTAGCCATAAAACAGTTTCCATTCTATCTTTTGAGTTTATCTCAAAATGCATAACTCTGTACCAGAGATTAGCAGGGTATGCAAAAAAATTCACAGATTTTTCCCAGATATACTTAAGTACAAGGTGAAAGAAACTGGAAAAATGATTATTGGGTTTGCTCCCTATTTTATATCTGGGAATCAAATATAAGAACTACAATACCCAGTTCATCTATTCCCACTAGCCTAATTGCATCCTTGCAGTGATGACCTACCTGAACCTGCCAATCCGTCGTAGGTGGGAGAACATCTCACCACCTGGGATGTATTCCATCACCATGTACAGATTTGTATTATCCTGTAATTGAATGCAGAAATAAACTAAGAGTGACAATAACAAGCAGCGTTTTGTTCCCCCCTTCACCTCTGATGATTCCAGGTACACAACTAATCAATTATTACAAAAAGATAACTGCCTTTCTAAAGTAATGCAGTAATGTGCAGAAAGAGGAAGGAAGAAGAATTTCTTGTAAACAGAATTAGTTATCTTGCAAACTGGTGCAAGAAATTAATCTGAGTATCTTGCTTTATAGTTGGAAAGGACCCCATCTCCCAATTATTTTTACAATGTCTATGGATCTAAGCTGGCCACAGAGCAGATTTTACTGCTTAGAATTCAATATCAATATGTTTTACCTCTTTTGTCATGGCTAATTTACTAGAGATATGGCAAACAATTCAATCTTAGAAATGTTCCAACTCATGAACTAGATCAATCTGATTTTACCAGAAACATTCCAAGCTAGTTTACGGAGTACTAGCTGGCGCCCCCCCCCCCATTTGGGATATCTCCGCTGGCGGAGATACCGTATCCCACTTGCATGGGGGGGATTCTGAAACCTCCACTGGCCCGGCAATGGCATGCCGGAGTGTTTGGACCTCCATGCAGCCTGGTGCGGCCGGCGGAGATTTGGATCCCCCCCCCATGAGAGGGGGATTCTCCCCCGGCCGGTTTCTGCAGCTGGGGCTCGCAGGCTGGCAGCATCCACGCTTGGCGGCAAAGCGGGTGGCACAATCCGGTGAAGCTGCGGCAACGAAGCTCCGGACATCGCGGCGGTGGAAGAAGGGTGCTGAGCGAGGGCATTGCCGGCTTGGCAGCATGGATGAAAGTTTGAATTCCGGGCAGCGTAAGGAACAAAGCCGTCCCGCCATTTCCCTTCCCTCGCCCACCCTTCCTTGTCGCCCGCTGCCTCCTTCTCCTTCTCGTGGCCTGCAACAACGTCCTGCCTCCGTATCCCACTCGAATGGGGGGGGGTTTCAAACCTCCGCCGGCCGCCGCCGGAGGTTTGAAAATCCCGCCGGCTGTCGGAGCCGTGGCAAAGCTTCAAAAGAGCCGCATGCGGCTCCAGAGGCGTGGGTTGCTGACCCCTGGGCCCTGAGGGAATGCCACTCCACCCATAATGAATGATGGAAAATCTGCATAAAATGCCTAGTCACTGAATCTTATTAGGGTTAAACCAAAGCTTGTTTCTTCCTATCCAGACTACTATAGCTTCTAATACTGAGTCAAACTTTGATAGCACCACTTGTTGACCACAGGTAGAGATGAATAACCAAGTATCATCAACATACAGATATGGTGATCTTACTCCATGGAAGAAAATGAGTTTGGCCAGCAAGTTAATGTAGATGTTAAATAGGAACTAGTCTATCCAGAACAGGGGACTAGGGCACTAGAATCAATCTTGGGGAAAGAAGGAGAATCACAGTAACTTAAGTCTGTCCGTAAGAATACCATGATGAATGGTATCCAAAGCTGTTAAGAGATCAAGGAAGGTTAGGATGAATGTACTCTCCCCATCCATCCCTCTAGACGTTACTCAGAAGTATGAGTATGCCATCTCATTATTAAGCTCAGACCTGAAATAGGACCTGACTTCATATCATCCCAAACTCTCTGAAGTTGCAGCCTAACCACTTTCTCCACAACCTTGCCTAAAAGGGGAAAATTGGAAACAAGATGAAAGTATCACTGGGCCCAATGACTGTTTCTTGAGAAGGAGGTAGACTACTGCCTCTTTAATGACAGATGAACCACCATCTACTTCATCTCATGGATGAAAACCAGTACTTAGACTCAACAATGTATCATCTTCAAGCAGCCTTGGCCATCTAGGAATGACGGAGATCTAATACACAGGTGGCCAAGCTCACAGTCCTGAGGACTCTGTCCACTTTCTTGGGACCAACAGGCTCAATCTCTTCCCAAGTCACACAATCAGACCATGATTTAGACAACTCCATAAGAACTGCACTACTAGAATTCAACTTAGAGCAGGCAAATTCATCTATTGGATGCTTAGAATGGTCTTCACAGCAGCCCTGCAAACTGTTCTTTGTCCTTATTAATTTATACCACATATGTGCACAAACTAAATTCTGGCTTGACAGCAGATTGTTTTTAAAAGCAGACATTTTTACTTTAATTTTCTATGAAGGATCTTTTCATACTATTACAAGAGGAGAAGAATCTCTTTAAAACGAGTGACTAATTAACCAAATGGTAAACTCAATTCTACTTAAATAGTGCAAAGTGTGTGCATTACCCCCAAACCCAGTAAACTTTTCTTACAGAGAAATTGGGTCTGAGCTGTATGCAACTAACAAAATAAAAAGATTCTAGAGGTTGCAGATAAATGAAGGTCAATTAAGTCTGTGGCAGCTGTGAAAAATGCAAATTTTCTACTAGGAATCATTAGAAATGAAACTGAAAATAAAACTCTCAACATTTGGGATATTGCTAGGACGACATAAATTTGCAAGCAGCATATACATTTAATAAAAGTAGCATAATATTTTACAATTATAGCTATGTTTAAAAAAGTGATGTAAGATTGGAATAAGTACAAATGAGGATAACTAAATGATCAGAGAAGTCAGATAGCTTCCCTTCAAAGGCTACAATCAATTGAACCCCCCCCCCCAACTATATTAGACTATGTAAAATCAGGAATGGCATGGACAAAGCAGACAGGATTTATTTTCCTCACATTCTCAAAATGCTAGAGCCAGAGGTAATCTAAGAAAGCTGACTTAGAAAGTGACTAGAACGGACAAAAGAAACACTTTTTTTGATCAATTGATCTGTGGAATTAAATATTATAAGACATGATCATGGCTACCAAGAACACAAATAGATGGACAACAAATTTAGTATGGGCTATGAAATACCAGTTGTAGGGGAACAATGGGGGAAGAAGGGTACATATGTTGCCCTCAACTGTCTATGTCACACCAACAATATGTAAGTTGAAGACTACCTGCATTGTCTGTCCTTAGTGCTATTACAGCCTTAAGAAGTAACATAAGAACCCACTGATCACCATTTCTATTTCAGTTCTACATATTACTACACAGTTTCAGTTCTACATATTATTCTCACCCACAATGGGATGAATTAGTTATGCACAGATATGTTTTAATGTAAGACTTCAGTCCTAAATATTGCTGTTAGGAAATCACTGCCATAAATTTAAAGGTGACTAATTGCTAAATAAACAATTGTTTAGAATCAACTTTTAATCCTTATCTCTAGAGTCAACAGATGTTATACAATATACAAGGCTTGTACATCACGTGTCTCACCAAGGAATTTTGTGCAGCCTGATGGATGTTTTTAACAAAGTAATACATTCACTATTACCCACTGTCCCAAAAGAGGCATTGCCAAGCATCTCTAAGCCTTATCACCACCTCCAGCACTACCATTACTTTGTCAGCTATGGAAAGGCAGATTGGCAGGAAGATATTCCTTTAGAGTTTGTGATGATTTTTAATTTATCAGTGTAGCCCTTTCCCCTCTACAAGTTGTACAGTTCTGATACTGCATAAACTACGTACAATGTCTCAGGCAGATTGAGTCAATAACACTGGTATTTTATTGTCAAGGACTGCAATGCTTGGGGAAATAACTAGCACAGATCTCAACTGGGCATGTTTTCAGACAAGTATTAAGCTCATAATCTTAGCTCAAGGTTGTGCAGAAGGTAGATCAGAATGTTCTGGTAAGCCTTTTGGTGATTTCCAATAGATAAAGATGATTTGTTGCTCCTAGATGTTTAACAACAATAAGGACTCTCCTTCAATCATAAATTAAAATATTGGAAACAGGAAGTGATTAACCCATAGAGGATTTTTGTGAGGAAAGGCCCTGGACACTTACATGGACTCATAAGTCTTTTGTGTAAGATCTATTCTTCTGAATCTGGCGGACCTCAAGGTTTTTAGCAAAACCCAGACACAGTATCAACACAGCTTAGCCCATGTTATGTTATAACCATGGAGAATACTAGAAGGATTTTAAAACTCATTTTGTACTTTACAGCCAAGATAGGTTGAGCTTAATGGCTTTTTATAATCTGGTCTGACAGGTGGGTTAACTAAGAGAAACTCTTAAAGCAGGCATGTCAAATTGGCGGCCCAGATGTGTCATGTGCAGGTCACACCCACGCTAGCTCTGCAAAGGCAAAAAAAGGTCACAATACATCACGATACATCACGTAACGTGATCAAGTTTGACACCCATGCCTTAGAGTATTTTGAATGATCAAGCCTTTAAAGCAGTAGTACAATGTCGTGTTCATATCATAAACCTGTGCTCACTATGGCAGTTTCATATTGGTCATTTCAAAGTTTTTTTTTTTCTAGGCTGACACTATGAAATCATCACTAAGACATTTTATGCACATTTTAGAATGTTGCACAATCATTTCACTTATTTCCAGGACTATCACTTCAACACTGAGAGCTGTTCTTTCCCTTCGACTTATATGCAGAAAATTTATGATGAGTATAAGTTTTGCTAAGTGTTTGTATGTGTTTTAATTGCAAAGGACACTATGTGAAATACTCACTCTGTTCATCTGCTCATTGCCTCTAGAAAGGAAAATTCTTCCTTGGAGCCAAGTTTCTGATCATTTTCGAGCAATGGGTGTTCAGAGAATCAGGAATCCAGCAGGGGAGAGAAAAAGATTGTTACTTGATATCACCTACCTTGAAAGAATATTCTAGCCTGACAAGGAAGGGGAAGTTCACAGCCTGAAGAATGCGTTTTTCATTGAGGGTGTGCTCAATCTGCTTCAGTTTAACAACCTACAATACAGAAACGAGATCAAGTCAGGTACAGCTTCCTCTTCAATCCTGCTTTGCAAAGCAAAGATCATCAGTACGTCCAGACTCACTTTCTGCTTATCAAGGATTTTCATGGCAAAATAATTTCCAGAGTCCTTGTGCTTCACAAGCATCACCCTCCCGAAAGAGCCTGTACCCAGGGTCTTGAGCCGGTCGAAATGATCCAAACTGGATGTGTTCTGCAAAAGGAGAAAGAAAAAAAGGGGGTGGGAATGGCTTCATATAACAGGCGAGAGCAAAGATGTCAAACTCAATTTCATCAGGGTTGTCTTTGATCTTGGGGGGTGAGGGTGGGGCATAGCCAGGGTGGCCATAGCTAGCTCAACATCACTCATGTCGGGGGTGCCTGTGCCAGCCCGAGCGCTCCGACAGCGAAAACAGCCTTTCGAGCTCCATTTTCAGCTGCAATGGCCTCCTGCAACCCTTTGCTAGCGAAAATAGAGCTCCGGAAGCTCTCCTGAGCTTCATTTTCGCTGGCAAAAGTACCAGTCCTTCACTGATTCCAGGCCAGCTCCACGGGCCAGATCTAAGCACCCCATGGGTCAGATCCGGCCTGAGCCTTGAGTTTGACACCCCTGGGCTATAGCTATTATATTTGGAGATACAAAGGTTCAAGTTGTGGGATGATCAGGTTTTGTCTGATTGATAGCCCTGTTCCTTTGCTATATTTATAAGTGATTTCAAAGGTCTCCACTTCTGTGTTCGGGCCAAGTGTTCAACTATTACTTTCATCTATTATCAATATCTTATGCAGGATCTGGAAGAGTTAGGATTCCACCAGTAGAGGGCACAAGATGTAAATCCTTTCAGTAGGTTAATAGCACATACAGTACAAGCAAACTTAATCCACCAAGAGTAGATTAATATATATTTTATCTCTAGCCAACAGCACTTATCAAATAGTAAAATAACACCATCAAAACCTGGAGGTCCTAGTCCAACAGGGTAATAAATCCTCAATGCGCTAGTTAGGCAACCAGGCATAAAGGAGATAGTGGAACACAGAGAGAGAAAAATCTCTGAGGTTGAGAACTACATTTTGCTACTTAGAACATGGTCTGCTGGCAACTGAATATTTTTAAACAGTTTGTATCATTTGTCCACTCCTGGTACATACAACCATTCTGATAAACACTGCTGATTCTTAGTGATAGATAGCTTCCACAAACTAAATTTATGGAAAATAATGACCTTCAAAGAGAAAAATGGTGTTGTATATTTCAAGATTGTTTACATACAAAAAACACTAAACAAACTTTAAATCACAAGACCAGGAATCTGAACCATAGGTAGATTTCTAATTATACAGTAGTGGGATTGAACATTTAACACTTTCAAAGCTGGTTTCCCTGCTTTTGAATTTTATGTTTTCATACATCTAGCATTATAATTTAGTAAAAAAAAACTATTTGCCACCATTAAGATTTTCTGAAAACATGCCAAGTACCAGTATGAAAAAATAATCAATGTCCTACATTCAATAACTGCATTACAATATCTTTAGTTTCTATAACTGCATTCAAATGTTTCCTGTAATTGGTCATTAAGGGTATCCCACTCCTGGGTCTATTTCTTCCTGGCAAATTGCTTCTATTCAAAAGCATTAGAAGATTTTCTAGCATAAAATGTTTAAGTGTTGCCACAATGGTGTTTAGGACTTTTATTTGACCATTCTAAAACTGAACTTGTTCTCCTTCAATCCATTATCTTTCATGCTTGCTTGGCAAGTTTGGGATTACTGTCTTCCTGGTCTATTTGTGTTTTAGTTTTCAGACAGAGGGCTTTATAGTCTCATGTGGAATTCTTCAATACAAACAGAATTCCTGCTTCCTTCATGGTGGCAACTTGTCCTAGCTCTGTGACAACAATATATTGCAAAGCACTCTGTAACCCTGACAGTTGGCACGAGACTCATAAGATAACCATGAATGCAATGAATAGTAACCACCATACTTACTAGCACTTAAATAGCCTTAAAAGTTTCACTTTTGACTCACTTGTTCATAGAGCATTCTTCCATTAAATGTGGACAGTTATTCAAATGCTTTTTTGGCAAAACTAAAGCAAACACTGATGTTCTTCTTAGTGATTAATGGCTTCTGCTATGTTACATTCCCATTTATACTTAGTGCTTTTCTGATGGTGAAACCATGAGCTCTAATTTTAAACAAATGAGAGAAGCCTCGAAATCCCTTAATGTTCTTCTAGGGGTTTTTGTGACTTCTTACTGACCTTATCTTGCCCTCTTGGTAAGATTTCGCTATTATCTCAAATCTAGTCTTCAAGACTATGCTTCCTTCTGTGAATTGGTGGAACTTCAGAGTCTGAAAATGGTTTTGTAACTTCGTCCAAACTGGTTGGGTAAATAAATAACTACATTTTACAGAGAATTTTTGGAAATGTGAGCATATTATGATGTATCTCTAAAAATGATTAGAGTGCAGTACTGCAATACAGCAGTACTTCTGCTGTCTGCCGGTTCAAATCCCACCAGGCTCAAGGTTGACTCAGCCTTCCATCCTTCCGAGGTGGGTAAAATGAGGACCCAGATTGTTGGGGGCAATATGCTGACTCTGTAAACCGCTTAGAGAGGGCTGGAAAGCACTATAAAGTGGATATAAATCTAAGTGCTATTGCTGTTGCTATCTGTGTAGTGAAAACTTCATAGGGTGATTGGAGTCAAAATTTGTCACATTTATATTTGACAGAGCTGCCCCCAAATAGCCTCAATTATTTAGTGTAGTACTCATTCCCACACAGGGAATTTATTTATTTAGGAAATTTATATGGCCACTCATCTCATATATACAACTCTGGACAGCTAACAATTAAAGCAGAATAGAAACAATAAAAACAACCAGAATAAATAATATCGGTAACAGAAATAGCATAAAACAAAAGCAAGAACTCTTAGTCTAACCACAAAACAGGCTCACTCCTAAACACTTGGCAAAACCACAAAACAGGCTTACCCATATTTATCAGGGCTCTAGGCTTAATAACAAGACTATGTTTATAGTGACTTGTGAAAGGCCAGGAGGATCATTTCTGAGCAGGTGATGTTCCAAGAGATGAGTCCCAAAGCAGAAAAAGCATTTCTTTTCGGTCCCAACATATAACATTTTCTCATGGATGGACCCAGAATTCACCTCTCTTGCTAGATCTAACAGGATCCAAAGGCCCCAGTGGAGAGAGATGCTCCATTAAGTAGCCTGGCCCCAAATCAGGAAGGGTTTTTTTTAAATAGGTAACCACCAGCAACTTGAAATGCATACTGGTATCCTTTTAACTGAACTGACTGATGGGGGTAGGATGATTATTTTTCATACTGATAATATTAACATGTTGGAGGTTCTGTTATGAAATAAATGAAACAATTTCCAAACTTTGGTGGGTTTTGTTTCCTTTGTATATCAGTTGGATCCATATAAAGCTCTCATAAAGATAATGCAAAGATTCAAAATATCTGAAAGAAGATGAGTGCCTTTTCATCAAACTGTACATCTACATCATGGCACTGGTTTTTAGGTGTGCCAGTATTTTACAGGACAACATTAGAATTCTTAACAAACTTGTTTAAATGCAGTTTCAGTCCAATGGAAATTTAATAAATTGTGGTTCCCTTTACACACCCATTGTCATTTTAAAATTGGGCTTCATTATTCCTATAGAAAAGAAGAAGAAGAAAAGTTGACTATGAGAAATGCAAAGATACCACCCTACCTGTGATGGATTCTCCCATTTCTTAAGGAATTCTTCTTTGGCTTTTGCAAGAAACTCCTTCACTGTAAGAAAGCACAGAGGAAGAAACAATGTTGAAAAGGAAGAAAGATGCTTTAAGACCTCAACTATTGAATAATATAAATTGAGGAGGCTTCAATGGGAAGCAAGAGTCCCTTTTTAACAAGGTTCTCTCTCTTACTCCTTTGAGTGGTATATTGATGAATACTAGATTCATTCAATAGACCAGAAGGAGCTCTGTTAACAAGTCTGGCTTGTAAAGAGTCATTGTTTCCAGGACTATAGAAAATAGCAGACACATCTCTCCAGGATTCAACTATTATACTCTGGATCAGAAATGATCAACGATTGATCGATGGCTGGACAAAGGATAAAGACTTATCTATTAAATCCATACTAAGAGTCCCAAATCTAATCCAAATAATTAAAAATAAATAACTAATTAAAAAAGCTACTGTAATCAGCTCTCTTCTAGATTACAATTGCTCATCTGTAGGCCTATCAGCATAATACTTAGTTTAATGTTGCAAAAATATAGATGGCCATCAGGAAAAAGCTACAAAAAACATTAACATTTTGGCACTGATTCTTGCAGTTCCAATATAATATTGGGGAGGTATCAGCATTTATTTATTAGTAACTTCCCTAGAGATGCCACCAAAATGATAAATAAACCAAAGGACTAGTCCTTGACTTACGACCATAATTGAGCCCAAATTTTTTGTTGCCAAGTGAGACATTTGTTAAATGTGAGGTTTGCCCCCTATTACAACCTTTCTTGCCACAGTTGTTAAGTGGACCACTGCAGTTGATAAGTTAGTAATCCGATTGTTAGGTGAATCTGGCTTCCCAATTGACTTTGCTTGTCAAAAGGTTGCAAAAGGTGATCACATGACTCAGGGACATTGCAACTGTTATGGATTGCCTTATTTGGTTTTCAAAATGCTGAGAGAACAAAAACCAAATTGATCTCTTCTTACATGTCCATGTTCCCCACATGCCACATACGTACAGTTTCAGGGATCCCAACCATTTAATTGAGAGCAGGCAACTACTATAGTCTGACCAAGTGAGATAGAGGCATTTTGAGCTCTCATTCAGGTTTCAGAAAACAAGCGAATAAACAGAATTAAAGATGCAGCGGTGAACCCACTAGCTATTAAGACTAAAAAGGTTTTCTTCATACTTTTTTTTCTCAGATGGCAATTGATAAATTCAAAACTTGGAATTTTGTATAACTGCTTTTACGACTGGAAGTTTCATGCACATGTTCCTTCTTTAAGGAGATTTTCATGACAGATCCTAAAATTTATTTTTTTTCAACTCGCAGTTATGAGGCATCTTCCAGAAATGAAATTCTCTGAAAAATCTGAGCATACACAGATTCTTCTGGAACACATTCAATACTTCCAAACTGTTGAGAAAATGGAGGTATTTGCAATTAAGATACTCCTTTTAAGCATTCTGCAGTCACCACAAATTTATGGAAAGCAGCAACTGCAGTGATGTTTATATATTTAAAGCAATTAGATATTGTATCATAAAGTGTTTTAAATATACATTCTCTCTCTCTCTCTTGTGGCTGCCTACCACAAACCAGATTATATGCAAGACTTCAGGGTTAAGCACAGCACATAGGAAAAAGGGAACATGACTTGCATATATTCCTTGGTACCAAGTAGTACTCCAAGTAGTAGCACTTCCCCGTTCAAGGTGTGCAGTTTGGAGATCATCCTGAACTCATAGCCCCTGCTCAAAGAGCAGGTGGCAGTTGTAGCCAAAAAGGCCTTTGCAGGTCTCCATCTGGTGTGCCAGATGTACCTCTTCCTAGATCAGGAGGTCCTTCAGGCAGAAGGATATCCTGGTAACCCTATAGCTTGAATATCCCATGTTTTCCATGGGGCTTTTCTCAAAGACCATTCAGAAGCTTCAGCTAATCCAGATACAAAGGAACGGGTAGCGGTGGGCATGTTTTGGGATCAACACATAAAAGCTCTACTTTGTCACCTGTCTACTTCCGGGTCTGATTCAAGCTAATAGTTATTATCTACAAAGCCCTACACAGCATAGGGCTGAATATTTGAGAGACTGCCTATCTCTTAAGGTTTCTGGCCGGCTGCTGTTCTGTTACATTGCTTATCTTCTGGAATAAGATCCCCTCCTGAGATCCGTAAGTATTTATTATCCCAGCAATGCTTCAGTTGAAAAAGCCTTTCTATCAAATTATAAAGCCACACAGATAGAATTCACTGACATAAATTAATTTTAAGAAAGCATAAAGAAAGATGAACTCCTAATAAAGCAGAATCCTGGAAGAATCAGGACAGACAAAAGGAAGATTTTTTTTAAAAAATACTGCACATAATTAAACTTTGGAATCTGCTACCACAAACTTGACTGGCTGCAAAAATAGTTTATACCAGTACATAAAATTCATGGGAATCAATGTCTATGAGCCTTGATAGCAGTGAGACTGTTTCTGAAGGCCATCTGTTGGAAGACTATGGGCTGCCTAGTGCAGTTCATTGGTCACTGTGAGAACAGAAGGCTGGATTAGTTGAGCCAGGGATCTCATCCAGCAAGCCATTGGTTATGCACTTATGTTTCTAAGGCAATGTCTACTGTAGTGGGAATGCTAGAGCTAGCCAGACTTTCCAAAAACCATTTGAGGGTTTGATGGAGGGGAGAGATTTTTCTTCCTAAATAGTAGGAATCCAAAAATCCCAGCCCCTTTTCTCTGCTGTAATTACAACACATAATTAATGTTGTTACTTTCATGTGCAAATCTGAAAGAGAAATAGAGCCCACAACTTAATTACTTAAATTATTTAAAACTACTACTTAAATAATTTGGGTTGGTTATAAGACAAATAATCATATCCTCATTCTGTCCATTATGTAAGCTTTATATTGTTCTTGATTATAAAATTTTGGGTTTTGCCATGAAATAGCTCAGAGTTTATGGAGATCTGCCAACCTAAGAAGAATAGGCTTTAGAAAGCAAAGGGTGTAGGTTTAGGCTGAGTCTGTACAGCTTAAGCGTTCAGGCAACTAACTCCTTATACCAGTCTCCATCTGAGCGATGTCTTCTTGCCAATGTTAAAATTAGGAAATGGAAGACAAATTTTACAAGACAAAACTAAGCAGTACTGCTTGAATCGTAAGGGTGTGTGTGTCTATTTGCACTCACACTGCTGTATTAGGGAAGTCTCCAAACCATAGTTATTCTATATATATTAACTTAGAAGCTGAATCCACAGGGGCCCTCTATTAGGGACAAACATATTACAGTTTACTTAAAATGGGCTGGAGCGGTAAAAAAAAAAGTCCTTCCCAGTTCTATATTGGATACAGAAACATGGCCTGGAAGTACATTCCCAGATCCCTGACTCTGAGCTCTTTTTCACACATATACTTTCTCTTCACTTACTGAAAGAGGTGTGTGCTGCCATTATTATTGCTAGAAAAAGGGGCTTTTTATTCTTTCCTATATCATAGGACTGCACTTTCTTCCAGTATGAACCCAGAAGGGGGAAAAAAATTTAAAAAAGATTTTTTTAGAAAACCCCTAAAATACCTGGTTTTTGCAAAAAATGCACATAGCCACCTGGCTGCCTTAAGAACAATGCTGCTGAGCATAATCAGCAATGTTTCCACACTAGTCCTCCCAATTCCTTCATGATGCAGCGGAGACATTTTCCTTAGACCAGCAGACACAAAGCTGCAGTTCACATCCTGTCTGACGTACTTTTATGTTTTTTGCTTATAGACAGACATTAGTCTACACTTTCTTGCACAGCCTTTTCTCCATTCCTCACAGCAAAATCTTGTGTTACAGAGAAAAAACAGGCATCTTGTTCTCTTGTGCATGCTATCTCCATATTAAGTTCCATATGGCCCATCCAGATTAGCAGTTCCCTTCTCTACCTCAAGTCATTCACTTCTTTTATAACCAGGGGGATTTCAGTTTATGGCAAAAATATCACAAGCCTTAAAGCCAGACTGAACACTGGATCTAATCTGACCCTCACTTTAGGCAGGCAGTCATGCTGGCACAACGTGAAACAACTTCAAACTAAACCCTCACATATATTCTCTTATTATTTTAGCAGGGGAAGAATTGAACTATTCTGAATGATAAGATTCAGCAGTATATCAATGGTAATCCTTAGTAGCTACTGTATTCTTTAAGCAGAGCAGTTGGACAGAGTGGGAAAGTTGAGATGAAAGACAAACTCCTCACAATTGAGTTGAGTGGCAGTTCATGACAAAGTTCATGCTATTTGCTCGTAACAGCTTTCAGGCTAGAGAAAATTAAAAGTTCATAAACACCATTGTATACAAATATGTGTCTTCATAATAAAAATACATTAATAAAGATGAAATGCTTAAGAGTCAACTATTCTCTTTGGCTCCCTTATATATGAGTCTGAATTCTTAAAATTTAGATGGCCAACCAGGACAAAATAAAGTTGTCTCAGAAATTTGATGTGAGTGACTGCTGTTCATTTGTAATTTATTTTTTCTTTTATTTTGGAACACAATCTTAGCTCAAGACATTGACTGTGATCACATAACCCTCTTAAGATGGTTCCTAAAAAGTTCCTTTTCTTAGTTTGCCCGAAGCATTGAAGCACAAAGTTGTAGTGTAGTATCCAAGGGCCACAGCTGTCAAGTAAAGCTCTGGGAGCTTCGGATAATAATGGGCAAGGCCAGAACAACAATTATATTTGATTGTGACTTACAAATTAATTTTAAATATAAGTTACATTATTTTTCTCTAATCACATATCATCTATCTATCTATCTATCTATCTATCTAAATCTGTCCATCCATCCATGTATATTACTATTATTTTTCTCATCCTTCCTATTATCTCTTCTCCCACTATTTATATTGTTTTATTGTTTCCTAGTATGGTTTGATTGCTTATTTAGTACCCTATGACTATCAGTAAATGTTGTATCTTATGATTCTTGATGAATTTATTTTTTTCTTTTTATGGACACTGAGAGCATATGCACCAAAGACAAATTCCTGGTGTGTCCAATCACACTTGGCCAATAAAGAATTCTATATTATATTATTATATAGATGATAATCTACAACATCTTTTGGAGGTCTCTAAAAGTCACAAGTAGCCATAGAGCAGTACCTCAGGGTGTACACTCTGATCTAGTCCACTATTGTTATACCAACAATGGCAGACTCAATAACTATCCCATACTGTTTGTCTATAGCTTCTGGCAAGCAGAGATATAATCTGTTCGTTTACAATCTGTATGATTTACAGCTATTAATAAATGTACCTGCAATACATGATACTGTTTTAAAACCTTTGGGAAACAGCTAGCCAAATTTCCTGCAGTGAGAATCACTATCCATTACATAAAACAGTAATTAACTAAAATCTGTCCTGAATTTATTTGCTGTCATGTTATATTGTTCAGCCTCAAGTGATAATGTTCTGAAACAGGAATGTTTACTCTCTCTCTTCACAGCATTACTAAATAATCTTCCAGACTTTTTTTAAAGGCAGTTCCTACCAAAATGCATGGTATATATTCTATATTTTCCAGTATCTCTGCATTTCTTTATTTTTCTCTCTATATCCTTCTACAATATATATTCTGAAATTAGGCTTGAAATTGCATGGTATTCCGAGAGTAAGCAGACTACCAATGTATAATATTAGTTTCATTTGCAATGTCTTTCATAATCAGACCACTATCTAGTTCAATCTTTTCAGCAGCACAGTGAGCTGACCCGCAGGTTCTACCTCTCTGTAATTTAGATCTCATAAGTGTATGTACAGAGATAGGGTTTTTTTTTTTTGTCCTATCAGGGAATATTATGCATTTGCTTCCTTTGAATCTCACTTACCACTAAGCAGCATGTGTGAATTATCCAGCTTGAAGACTGCTTTGCAGAAACATTCAAACACGCTGTCCTAGACTTATGACTGGTTGCTTAGCAACTGTTCAAAGTTATGAAAGACTCCCAAAAAGTACTTATGACCTGGATTTAAAGTTCATAAGTCTGCCCCCCTCCAAGTTATGCCATCACATTTTGGGTGCTCAGCACTATCAGCCCACATAGACCATTATTTACAGCATCTTGCTGCCACGTGGCATCAATTTATGACACACACACACCCAAAGCACATTGACATACAGTTTCTAGCAAAAAAATGTTTACTGCGGCAATGGGTTCGCTTACAACCCCTGCAAAAAAAAATCTCATAAAATTGCGTTGGTGACATGAGTGCCTTGACTTACGACCATTATGACATCTGACAGAGATTCCAGGTTTCATTACAGCAGGAAGTGGACCTGTACTATTTTATGACCTTGTTCCTACTGTAGATGTTTTAGAACCCCAACAGTTCATGCTACAGTACAGTAATATTCAATCTTTTTTTCTTTAATCTAACAGATTCAATTCTAATTCCTTTTATTTCCCTAATTAATATTCATAAGGTTTTATAACGTTTATGTTTAATACATGTTTTAAACAGTTTGTTTCCTAAGTGATTACCATCTTCTGTTAGTATCTTATAAATATTTTCTGAGCAGTGGAACACAGGGCCCATTTTCTAGCACAAAAATCAGAGCCCCGGTCCATGTAACACAGTACTATAGCTAACTAGTGCAAAACTCTTGCAGTTTTTTCTTTCCTGGTCTAGCTGGACATAGGATGAAAGAGACATCCTACGGGCAAAGAATGGGATCTACCACTTAAGTCTTCCTTGTAGGCAGACACAGTCTTTCCTTCTATTAGGCACAATTATGATAAATTCTGTGATTGCAGCAATTAGCCTCAATCTTGAGCATATTTGAGTTACAGACAGACAGACAGACAGACAGA
>JAEANM010006645.1:0-18422 GCA_017656035.1 Myanophis thanlyinensis | reverse complement strand
TTAATTATTTTAATTGATTTTAACTGTATTCTGTATTTCTATTTTGTTTTTATTGGCTGTAAACCGCCCCGAGTCCTAAGGGAGAGGGGGCGGTATATAAATTAAATATTAAAAATTTAAAAAAAAAATTAAAAAAACCTGAGGTTCGATCATGACCGGCTCAAAGTTTTGATTCAGCCTCCCAACCTTTTGAGGTTGGTAAAATGAGGACCCAAATTGTTTGGGGAAATATGCTGACTCTATAAACCACTCAGAGTGTGCTATCAAGCACCATGAAGCGGTATATAAGTCTAAGTGCTGCTGCTATCTATCTAATGTGTTGGTGGCACAGTGGTTAGAGTGCAGTACTGCAGTACTTCTGCTGACTGCTAGTTCAAATCCCACCAGGCTCAAGGTTGACTCAGCCTTCCATCCTTCCAAGGTTGTTAAAATGAGGATTGTTGGGGGCAAGAGGCTGAACTGCTTAGAGAGGGCTATAAAGCGGTATATAAGTCTAAGTGCTATTGCTAATGGCAATGTTCTTAATGTGATATACTAATGTCAACCTATAATAATGGATATAAACTAATCAAGGAGAGAAGCAACCTAGAACTAAGAAGAAATTTCCCAACAGTGAGAACAATATAAAGTGGAATAGCTTGCCTCCAGAAGTTGTGGTTGCTCCATCACTGGAGGTTTTTAAAAAGAGACTGGACAGTCCTTTGTCCATAATGTCACAGGGCTTCCTTCTTGAGCAGGGAATTAACTACAATATCCCTTCCAACTATTATTCTGTATTCTGCAATGTCTGATTTTTTTTTCCAACTCCAACCCCACACTCTGTCAAAACTGAATTATTTTCACTGACTTGACTCATCAAATCAAATGAGATTCACTCCACCATTTGCTGGTGGAAAATGTTGCCTTTTATTTGTAACCATTTCAGAAAAAAAATGAAATTTTGCCTAATTCAACATTTTGAATCAAAGTACTAAATAAAAGGCACTTGATTTTCTGAATCAAATTGACAATCCTGATTGGATTGAAATTGATCTACGCACCATATCTGTCTACATGAATCTCATTTCTCGGTCATTTTTCACATGTTTTCAGGTCCCCAGAACAAACATATACCTGACATTTTAATCCACTACTTCTCTTTCTCTTATGGACACCAAAAAGGAGTGGGTCATATTTTTTTTCCCTTTTCCTATTTTTCTCCTTTTTTTGTAGATAAAATATTAAGTAACAAAACAGTGGGGATATTGGCACCCAGTTTTGAGATCCAAATAAAATCATTTTGTCACGTTGTTCAAAATAACCAAATGCTTTAATAACATTAAAGCTTAATATTTATGGTAGATTTTTCACCAGTGATATACTGAACACTAACTGTACAACTTCTGTAATTTTTGTGTGCCCATTTATTAATATCATATCCCTCCTTTTTTCTTGCTTGTCCATTTTCTCTCTTTTTAATAATATATATATTTTTAAATAAAAAGGAGTGGGTCCTTTTTCAGTCCCATAGTTGAAGCCGCCACCTTGGGACCCTCCTCCCAGTGGCTTCCATGACTTAGATCAGGGGTCTCCCAGTGATAGAATTCACATTTTTTTACTACTGATTCTGTGGGCGTGGCTGGGGGGGTCATGTGACTGGGTGGGCAGTTTCTCTAATCAGGGCAATAAAGATTCAGCTAGAAACAACACCAAGATGTTTCTTTCCTGCCTTCCTTACAGGATTAACCCTGTAAAGTGGAAAAAAAACAAAAGGAGATTTCTTCTAACAACTGATTCTCCGAACTGCTTAGAAAATTTACTACTGGTTCTAGCGAGCCTGCTAGAACCTGCTGAATTTCACTTCTGGGGTCTCTAAACTTGGCAACTTGAAGTCTTGTGAACTTCAACTTCCAGAATTCCTCAGCTGTCCGGGGAATTCTGGGAACTGAAGTCCACAAGTCTTAAAGTTGCCAAGTTTGGTGATCCTTGATTTAGACTTGACAAGGGCTCCTCTTATCTGAAGTATGTATCTTCTGGTGGAAGGAAATGCAATGTTGGCATGTGTTTTAATTATGTCTCAGTCTTTTTTTTTTAAATTATCTTATGGAAGTATGAGACCTGGTTTGACAAGCATACTTGTTTCCTGAGTAGAACTTTCTATGTATTATTGATTGTATTTCCTTACTTTGATTAAGGTTTAACTTGATAATATCCTTGTGTTTACTGGTTAAGAGGTAGACTCTAAATCAGGTGGGCAACTGTGGACCCTTTATGAACTTCAATTCCCAGAACTGCTGAGCCATTTCTGAGTTGAAGTCCACTGGTCATAAAGAGAACATGGCTGCCCACCCCCACTCTAAAGTCAACTCTGTTCATATACGCAAAATGGTCATTACATGCCTGCTTGTTGTTGTTTAGTCTGTGAGACTCACTTATTCCCACATATTTATAAAAACTTTATAATGTCATGACACTCTTTCTTCCAATGTCCCATCTGTCTGCATCGGGCTCATTGTTTTTTCTTAAAACTCCCAACATGTTGGTTTGGCGGTCCTCTCCAAGGTTGTGACTGTAATGCCACTGCTAGGAGCGTGGCCTGCTTCCTCATCTTTTTGTCTTCCTTTTCTTCCTTTTTTTTTCTCTCATTGGGAGTAGACTGTGTCTGAATCAGGAGTTCCAAATTTTGGGTAGTTGACGCATCTAATTTTTGGAGTTTCTTCCTGATATCAGGGGTGTTTTGTCCCACAAAAGTCATTTTCAGAATTACTTCATTCTGTGGGGCATCTGGTTCTAGGTCTGTAAAGCACCAAAGACAAATTCCTTGTGTGTCCAATCACACTTGGCCAATAAAGAATTGTAATTCTAATTCTCTGTCATTGTACTTCAATATAATAAATATGCACAACAGTTTAAATATGTATAAGATGGAATTAAAGAATGAACTCTCACTGATCTCTCTGAAACTCAGTTAAGCTGCGGGAGACATAGATTCAATTCATTCATTATGCTAAGCCACAATGAGCTTAACCTAACTTTGTTGAATAAGGGACAATTTACCAGATCCAGACAATACACTAAAGCTTGGCTTACATATCATGGTGACTAGGATCTTCAAACCACATTTTAGCTTGGTGGAATGCATGGATCTGGCCACTGTTTGGTTGACTCCAAGGGCCATCATTTAATAAATGAATTTTAATTGGATTATAAATCAATCTTGCAAAAATGAAAAAGCTTTCCAAGACATCTTGTTAAATTTTTAAGCTTTCTTTAGACTACATCTTGTACTTTGAACCTAATCCTAGTATTTACTTTTAATTTTTAGACAGAACCTCGATTCCATTGTAATTATGCCACACTTTTCCTTCCAGTTCTGCAGAAAGTTTAGCTAATCAAATCAATTAAACTTTGTAGAACTTTTTGGTGAATTACAACTTCCTAATTAATCACAAGCCTTTTTGATTCAGACAAAATGTTTGTTGATTCAGAGGTAATTTTACACCTTGACATAAAAAAAGAAAAACCATTCATGAAAATCCATGGGATGAAACAGATACAAATTTGCAATATCTTTGCATATTTTGTTTTATAAACATATGTTTTATTTATATTGCCTGACTTTGAGCATCTCTCACCACTGTAAATGATATGATGAACGATGGAGGGACCTAGGTGTGTCTAGCCTATTGAAGAAGGAATAGGGTGGACATGGTAGCTATCTTCCAATACACAAAGAACTGGAACAGAGAAAAGGGAATTGACTTATTCTCCAAAGCACCTGAGGACAGGACAAGAAGTAAGATGGAAGCTTATGCAGGAAAGATCCAACCTAGAAGTACAGAGAAATTTTCTGACAGTGAGAACAATTAATCAACGGAATAGCTTGCCTCCTGGAACTGTGGATGCTCCATCAATGGAAGTTGTCAAAAATAGACTCGACAACCAGGATCCTATAAAGTCTCCTGTCTTGAGCAAAGGGTTGGACTAGAATACCTCCAAGGTCCCTTCCAGCCCTATGATTCTATTTTCTGTATGAAAAAAAATTTATTGAATTATGTTAGATTTCACTGCAGTGGGAAGAGAGGTCAGGGCTTACGTTCCTCTCCTGTCTCTTGTCTGAATCCCATTGAAAAGTTTCTTAGATCCTTTATTGTGAAAGTTAGTTTTCACATGATCATGTCTGTGATGGAAGAGACGTTATGTTTAGGAGGAAAAGTTAACAATCTGATGCTGATTGGATCAGTCTTGTCACCAAAACAAAGAGCAGACAGAAACTATATCTCTTCGACTGTCAGGTTTTTTTCCTCACAGTTCTTCTGATGAAGAAACATTTCATCCTAGGAATAAGACTTTCAAGACTCTGATTAGTAAGATTTATGAACAAGAATGTTAAGGTAACAACAGAAGAGTTCTGGAGAGAGAATTATATTTTAAAATAAAAACAAAATATCTGTAGGTGGAGGATTCTCTGGTGCTTTCTCTAGTGCTTCTTTGAATTAAAAAAAATGAGAGGGAGGCTTGTCTCTGGTGAACGTGGGTGGCCTGCTCCTATTGATTGTCTTACAAAGGGTTGCTAGATTCCTTTTCAAGGTGAGACATGGCTCTCAAGATGCCCAAAGAGAATTTTTAGCCTTTTATGTAAAATGGGAAGGGGGGAAGATGCAAAGAGTATGAATATTGATTACTACAAACAGAAATGCACATGATACCAGTGGTTTCTGAGCTCTTCTGTAATAAATCACTTATCAGAAGTTCCTAGATTCATGGGTGTCTGTTTAATTAGTTTCAGACTAGCCAGCTGAGTAGAAAACTTGACTCCTGTTCTACTTGTTTCCTCTTTAAACCAAATATGAACTTAGATAGCTCTTTAACTAAAGGATACCTTCAAATAAAAGAACTACATCAAATCTTCATGACGGTTTACTGACCAACGTTTACAGGTCAGGCTGTATTCTATGGTGAAATTTGAATTACTAGCACAAAGCTGTAAATGTATCTGCTTTGATCCAGCTCCCCAAACACGATAATCCTTCTGAAGTGAACACAAAGATTCAGAGGCAAAAAGCCTCTCTCTCAATGCAGGCTAACAAGGCTGTCTAGCCCAAAAATTAATAGTTGTTTGCCACATCTATTCATCTCTTCCCCCTGCTTTTTATCCCCAGAACTAGGGTGGTGCTTCACTAGTAGCGGTGACTCTTCCTTCCCAAGGATCAGCCCACAGATTTCCACTGCTCTCCTCTTCTCTGCCTTCTGCGGATCCATGCGTCAGGAACTGGACCCAGCTGTTCCTCCTCTTCCTCATCAGCCACCTCCAGACCTGGGGGCTGTTGACTCTCCATCTGAGGGCTGATGGAAGGCCCAGGCTCTGTCTCTCTCTGCCAGCTCCTTTCCATCTTCCCCCTCAGAGCTCTCAGGTTGCCTTGATGGTGACCCTGACTTCCACGCTGCCTCCTCCTCCTCTGATTCGGCTGCTGGAGGGGCCGGCGGCTGACAGGCCACAACAATATCACTGAGATCCACGTGTAAAGATTACAGTTAATATTAATAGATTCAGATGTAGTACAATGACATTCAAGTAAAGACAGTTTGCTAAGAGTTGCCTTCAATGATATGAGTGTATTTAACCATCCAACTCACATGACTCCAGGCATTCTACAACATTAAAAAAATCCATCATATAATAAAATGTGATTTTAAAAAAGACTCAAAAATCCTCCCTTTTTCCTTCCACCCAGAAAACCACTGAAGTCCATGCATCTTAAAGTCCACAAAGTTGAGAAACACTGGTCTACTGAGTGGAAATGACACCAACCAGCTTTGTCCTATTTGTTCCATCTGGAATTTGTTTCATCCCCAATTCAGGCCAACCAAAGCAGGCTGTCTTCAACTTCTACCAAACTGCAGCTGACCCAAAGATCTATTAGAACCCAGAAATATGTCAATGAAGACTCAGTTATCCCGGCCAAAGGTGTATCTAAAAGGTTGAACCATGACAACTGGACCAAAAATTGGTCTAATTGTTGTGATTCAACCTTTTAGAACCCAGAAATGGTTTTGTGCTGGGTTTAAAACCAAGACTTTTCTTCCTTGTGTAGCACACACCACCTTATTCTTTGACCTCCATTGTTCATTGAGTCAATCATCTGCATCTCTATAACTGTCTGGTTTGGCTCTGCAAGCCAACAAGATAGACAAAAACTTCAGAGGATAATCAGAACTGCAGAAAAAACAATTACTACCAAGCTGCCTTCCATTGAGGACCTACATACTGCACGAGTCAAAAAGAGGGCTGGGAAAATATCCACAGACCCCTCACATTGTGGACATAAATTGTTTCAACTCCTACCCTCAAAACGATGCTATAGGGAAGTGCGCACAAGAACAACTAGACACAAGAACAGTTTTTCCCCGAACACCATCACTCTGCTAAACAAATAATTCCCTCAACACTGTCTAACTATTTTATTAAGTCTGCATTACTATTGTTCTCATCATTACATCACCCACACAACCCCACTATGACTATAACTTGTTGCTTGTATCCTTACGATTTATATTGATTATTGTCTCCTAGTATGATTTGACTGCTTACTTGTATCCCATAACTTTCGTTAAGTGTTGTATCCTATGATAGCTGCCATATGTACAGTTTGCTTTGTTGTACACTGAGAGTATATGCACCAAAGACAAATTCCTTATGTGTCCAATCGCACTTGGCCAATAAAGAACTCTATTCTATTCTATTTGAGAATATGACAAATTTCAGAAAGCAGACTTCATTGAGAAAATCTTGTTGCTGTTCACCCAGGCTAAGCCTTGATTCTGTTGAATGCTGATTGAGCCAGCATCTTCCCCTTTCGGAAGCAGAAAGGGGGGAAAAGTATAAACACCTGTTGCATTTTTGTCTTTGTTTAGTGCCGGGGTTCCCATATCCAGCTGCAACTGCAGCTGCCGCGTACCGAGGGGCCCACCTTCGAGGCAGAGGTCGCACTGTCTACAACACATTTCGAGCTGCGGCACCCCCACCTCCGATTCCAGCTTACGGCGGGTAAGTTGCTGTAGCCCTGGGCTCCTTTCAGCCTGTCGCTCTGCAGTTTCCATTTTCTGAACTTCCCATGGGGAAGGAGGGCAATCGAGCATTTGTAAATGCCAGGCGTGACCATTTTGTCTTGCCGTGCCAACCTCGCACAGCGTGCAGCCAATCTCCGTTGCCTGAAGTGTGGCTCACCTTGCACACAGGGGTTGACAAATGATAGTAATTTGCCCTGTCATGGTTGGTGGCTTTCAAGCATTTTGTGCGTCCCATGTTGTTATGCAAATTCCCCCTGAGAAGGAACGCCAGGGAGAGGAAACGCATGGGAGCAGAGCTGTGTTGGAGGGCGATGGCAAACATCTGGTTCTTGAGGAGGTGCAATTATATTTTAAATCTATTTTGGGAGGGGGGAAGGGAGAAAGTGAAAGTTTGACTTGTAACCCAGAAGGATTTAATGCATTGATATGGTTAACAGCAAAATGATGGCTACATAGGAAGCTGGTATGTGTTTTAGGCTAAATGCTTGTGGAGAACTGCCCAACTAAATGCATACATTAATGGGGGAAATAATATATTTTGTGCTTATTGTCTCTTAAGAAAATGTCTCACAATTATTTCTCCCATACAATAAAATGTTCATTCACTCAACTATGTTGGCTGAGGAATTCTGGGAGTTGAAGTCCACAATGCTTAAAATTGTCAAGTTTAGAGACCCCTGCAATAGGACACAAACCATTAGAGACGACCTGTTCTAGAAGTTGACGAATTCAGACATAGAAAATTTTCCCTGTCTTCTAACTATTTCTTAAAGCATGCAGATCAGGGCAAAATACAGAGAATTACAGTCTCTATCTTTCTGGAAACAGAAGCATAAGACTGGAGAGAAGTTACTTTTGCTCATTTGCAAAGTGTATCAGAAATCATGGCAGTAACAGGACAGTGGATTAATTGGTACAGTCCTTCCTCTTCCCCATTTTTTCCCTCTTCATTTTGAAAAAGAAAAACAAGAATACCTCTGTGAAATAGAATGGCTGGCCAAATCACTGATCTTCTACTGCTGAAAGTAGATTTAATTCTGAGACTCTCCACCCAGACCTAGTCACGTGATCTAAGGGGCAAGGAAGGATCCCAGCATTGTAAAAAGAATGCAAATCTATTTGTAACAGCTTGAATAGGACATAATTAACAGTAGAACCAATGAAACACAAAGGAGACTACATTTCAAAGCTTAGGAAAACTCCATATAAACCTGAAAGTCTTATTTTTCACACTGTCTGAAAAGGTGCACCAAAATATATCAGTGGGCAGTCACAGACAATCAGCCAGTTCCATATTATTCATTGATAGTTGGCATTTTGACTTGGCTATATTTGTTAATCTAAAAACTCTTGTTTCTGAACAAGTCAAGTAAATGCAAGACTACATACTTATTTTATTCTCCTCCCATTTTGTCATGATTCAGCTAAGAAACGATGGACAGAAATCTACCCAAACTGTTGAAAACTTGGTTCTGACTTTATCTTCATTATGGCTGTCCACACTTTTCCTACTTATATTTACAAGGACTACAGGTGGTCTTTGATTTATGACTATCATAGAGCCTGCCCATTACAATTCTGAGTTGTGACTGTCATAAAGCAGATCACCCATATGACCAGCCTGATGTTATGACCTTTATTGCAGCAGTTGTTAAGTGAACACCAAGTTGTAAAATTAGTAAACAAGTTGTTTCCTATGGGCCACTTTTGCTGAAAACCAGAAATAAATGCCAAAAACGTAACCATGATGGGGTGTGGGATGGGCAGACATCAAATCTTTAGAACCAGGTGATAAGTACACCTGGGGAGATCTGTCACAACTTTGAACTGTAAGAGATGACCAGGCTGAGCCTGAGAGAGGGGTCAAATACATCATCAGCCTCAAGTCCCTTCATGCCTACAAGACATCTAAGTCCAGCCCACCATGAATTCCTTATCTACCACCAATTTGCTTTGGCTGTTAGTAGTTCAGATTCTTGTAGAGAGCTTTAGCATGCAACAAATCTTTATACTCATCTGAACGGCCTGGATTTTCTGATTTCCCTGCCGCTTGAGAGCAACCAGTGGAGGACTGTCTTTAGGGAGGTGATTTTGATTGTGATTGTGACTGATTTAGAGGAGGCTGTGTGTGTTAAATCTTCCAAAAAATAAATTCTTAAAACTTCTTTTTTTTTCCAAGTAGGAGAAAGCCATTTTAACAAATGGAGAACAGATGTACAATTATTATACTGGAAAAAGCACTGTTTGATGGAATGTTGAGAACAGTTGCAAAATATAATGACATAATATACAATATGTTGTTTTCAGAATTACACTCCATCATTTTTTTTCCTGTGGCATTTTTTTTCTCTCTCACATACATAAAATCACGATCAGAAGATATGTTCAGTCCCAACCGAGAAAAACTTTTTTATGGCTTGCCATTAATCCTGGACTGTAGTGGAAGGAGAGATGGTGATCTGTCAGATTTTCAGACGAATACACATTATTTCTTCCTGTCAAATTTTCTGTGAATAATAAAAAAAGAATACTTCTTTATTGTTCTATACAACTTTTCTGCCCAGACAGGTTTTGGAAAACAATTTTTCACAGAGAGAGAGAGAGAGACTCAAATTCCTAAAACTCTGTTTTGTTTTGTTTTGTTTTTTAAAAAAAACAATTCTTAAGATGGGACTTTTTTCTCCAGAAAGTATGTAGGCTGAGAACTACAAGTTTTATATTCTTAGGACACTTCTATATTGACTCCAAGGCTCAATGTGTTCAATGTAATGTAATGTAATGTAATTACAGAACAGAGGACCAAATAACCACTAGCAGATTGAAATTGAAAGAGATTCAGGATGGACCTTAACTTTTCCCAAAGTCCTCTTCAAGGCCATCTTGAGTCTCTTGATGGTCCTCAAAATTGAATGAATAATAATGCTTGGATTTAAAGGAATTTCCCAACAATAAGAGCTCTGAGATAATGGAACAATCAGTCAAGGAGAGTAGAGTAGAGTAGTGATTCTGCTTTGCTGAAGGTTTTCAAATGGGTGCTGGATGACCCACCAGTCATTCATACTTTAGTGCAGTCCATACATCTTAAAGCTTCCAAGGTGGAGGAAACCCTGCACTAAAGACACATTCTGGTGAGAAAGAATGTGGCTCCAGCATGAGTGCAAAAGCTCAGAATGCTAAACCTCTAGTCCTGGTGACGGACCCACATTGGATCCTGCAACCCTGTCCTGGGACACATACATTTATTTGCCATCATTCTTGAGAAACAGTGTTTGAATGGATTCCTGTACAAAGCAGAGGTTTAGAAGACGTTTCCAACTCAGCCATTCTCTGACCATGTCCCACACCTCCATTAGACAGATGAGTCACCCTAGATAGCAAACGTTGTGAAGCGCGGAAGGGGAGAACATGCTGAAACTGAGACTATGTGGGCTAGAATGATTACCTAGCACCTCCAGAAGGCAATTCCACAGTCAGTATGAAATAAAAATCAATTGTTTTATTTGTGGAGTTAAGAGTGTGAAGGACATTATTGTGTCCTGGGTAGGCAAGACAGCTGGAAATTCTAGGTTGTCTCTATCAAGGACTCAGTGGAAATAGCTGGATTCATCTGAAATCTTCAGGCAGGACCAAGCCAATTCTTCTCCTTAGCTTTGTATTTCACAATGAAACTAATAATAATTGCATTCACAATGGTTAACATGTATTAAAATATATCCTATGCCCTGTTCATCCTTGGTGCTCTCTGAAATTTGTTTGTTTACTTGCAGACTTACTTGTCCAAACTATATCACATCAGCTGTGCTAGCAGAGCAGGGTTTGCTCTTGTGTTATACGTTAGGTAATGAAATGTCTGCAAGAAAAGATCCAAGCTCAGAGAGCACCAAGGACCCCTCATTTCAACCCCTGAGCTACAAATATTCTCATCTATTGAAACCCTGGACCCATTTCAGCTATTGGTAAAACCATTTTTTTCCCTGCCAAAATTAGACCTTTCAAAATTGATGTCAGCTCTTTGAAGTGTGCAGGGCCAAGAAACAGGCAAAAGCAGGGATTCCAAAAATGATCTTTATTGTTGTGAGGTGAAATAAGAGGATCTTAAGAGCCTCGGTGGTGCAGTGGTTAGAGTGCAGTACTGCAGGCTACTTCTACTGACTGTTGGCTGCCTGCAGTTTGGCAGTTCAAATCCCACCAGGCTCAAGGTTGACTCAGCCTTCCACCCTTCCTTCTGAGGTGGGTAAAATGAGGACCAAAACCGCTGGGGGCAATATGCTGACTCTGAAACCGCTTAGAGAGGGCTGTAAAGCAGTACAGAGCGGTATATAAATCTAAATGCTATTGCTATTGCTAAGTACTATCTTCAGATCCTATCAAAGCTTCTCTCTACACTTTTTTCCCCAACAAAACCAGATGTTAGATCCATTGGATCCCCACAAGGGCAGGATCAATTAGAAATTAATCCTCTTGCTTATTTAGAGTTTCTTTCTCAGGCTTTCCTTCAGGACCAAGTTATCTTCTCTGAAACTCTCCTCATAATGGTCACTCAGCTTCTTTTGCCAGTCCCCTGCCCTGGTCTATATTCTTTCACATAATCTCTCTACTGCCATTTTCCCTCAAAATGGCATCCTGTTGAGGTAAATTTGGGATGAGCGAGAATGTCTGGCACAAATGTGTCAGTTCGGTGGCTGAGGAGAGAATTAAACTTGGGTTTAATCGCTTTCAGAACATGTAACGTAATTACATATTCCCCAGGATTCATCCAAAGCAGCCCTTTCGTGCAAATATTTGGGATGGATGGCAGTGCAGATTATTAGAACGAGTGCTTTTATTGCTACCAAGAGACCTTTGTAGCTCTGCATTTCAGGGGAATATTTTGGAAGAAAAATACAGAAAAGTTGTCTTTCATCGCAACTGTTGTTTTTTTTTTGACAAATAATTGCTGTTATGAAAGACATTCAGTATTCCTTAGAACACAATTTGAAATACAGGTTTAAACAAATTCTAGACAGGTGAAAAACCAGCTTTTCCTGGCTGAAAGATATTCAATTAGGCCCTTTCATCTTCCCCACAGTGCATAATGATCTGAGATCATACCAACAAAGATGTGTAAAAGTATGTTTCCTTGTGCAAAATAAAAAGGGCTGCCAAGACTTGGGTAGGCCAATGGAAGAGGGTGGTATCACTCCATCTGCTACCACAGTTGGTATGGAACAGACTACAGATAGTCTTTGACTTACAACAGTTGATTTAGTAACCTCACAAAGTTACAACAACACTGAAAAAAACCCAAGCATTTTTCACACTGTTTTCACATTTTTCACAACCATTGCTGCATCCCTCACAGTCACATAATTCAAAATTCAGATGCTGGGCAACTGATTCGTATTTATGACAGTCCCAGGCTCCCAGGGTCACGTAATCCTCTTTGGTGACCTTCCAACAAAAGCAAAGTCAATGGGGAAGCCATTGATAAGTTAATACCGTGTTTCTCCAAAAGGACACCCCACCTTGAAAAGAAGCCCTATCACATTTTTGAGTGCAAGCGATCAAATTAAGCCCCACCTACAAAATTAACCCTAATGAAGACCCCACCAATCCCAGGGTGCAGGGGGTGGGGCAAGGCACACAGGTAAAAAATAAGCAGGGATGGGAAGGGTGGAGCTGCCCTACTTACCAGGCCTCGCACACCCTGACACCTGCTTTGTCATCTTCTGTGGCCACTTGCCACCAATCGCACGCATTGATTCGGCTTCTGTTTCACTTTCAGATGCCTTCCACAAAGCCTTCTGTAGCCGATAATAGAGCTCCAGGATGATCCAGAGCTCTGTTATCAGCTGCAAATGCTTTCCAGAAAGCAGCCCGGTGGATAGTCAAGGCACATGGGGGAAAATAAGAATTTTCAAAGAAACATGGTGAATGCAGTGATTCACTTAACAATTACATCAGGAAAGGTTATAAAATGGGGAAGGGAATCGCTTAGCCGTTGCGTCGCTTAGCAACAAAAATGTTGGGCTTAATTGTGGTTGTGAGTCGAGGACTACCTGTATGTACAACCAGTCATCTAGCCTGCAACACAAGCGATAACATCATGGTTGGTATGTAGACTTGTGAAGAACAATTTGCTTCCCTTAGGGATGGACCTCATTAGCTCCCCCTTGTGACTCAGCTTCATTGCCACCTATGAAGGGGCATCTTCTGCCTAGAGATGGAACAGGTAGAATGGCAAAGCAGGGTATTGCATCTGCAACAACCTGTAAAGTTTGGAAAAGTTAGTTTAGATGCTGTGGGAACATCTGAAACTCAGAGGGTGAAAATCCTAGCTTGGTATATTGAAAGATGCACTCCCAGCATAAAACACCTGTATATTTGTATACAGTGGCCAGATGTTAATGGTACCACTTTACTTTCTTTTGAAGAAAAGAAAGAGAAAAAAAAAACAAGGAACTTTCAGACCCTGTTGGAGATACGGAAAAATATGGAAAGGGGCACCCTTGTGTGAATTCTATAATGTATCTATATCCTTATGTATTCTTCGTTTGCAGTTCAGTTTGTTTTGTCTTTCTTTCCTGTTCCGTTGTTGTTTTTGTGATATGACTAACCTCAAGAGTTTCAGGGGTTGGTGGCATCTGCATGTGGAAATGCACTAATATGAATGTTTTTTCTTTGTGTGTACATCTTTCCAGTGTTGTTTACCAGGATGGATTTTAGGGTGCAGACATTTATGTATTAATTGATGTGCATGCTGTCTGTAGCACCTACATTGCTGGAACCATTTTTGCTTTTGTTCTTCTTACATTTGTTGCATTAAGCTTTGGCTCTGTCTGTTTCCGTGTTGCCATGTTTGGAAATTTTAATTGGAAGGATTACTGAGTAAGGAATAACTCAGTGTTCAATGCATCAATTGCCATCTGGCTGCATTCACTACCTGACAGCCTTGTAGAAGGTCCAGTGGGTGAATCTGAGCTTGGATTGGCCACCTGTTCTCATCTGAGAAGGCTCCTATATCCAGAAGGGCAAAGCATATATCAGAAAAATCAAACATCCCACCCCATTGCTTCATTTCCATGTCAGCCATGCTATCTTCCTAGATCTCAAGATGCTTTCAACCCCTTAAATTTGATTTGCCTTGCAATTTTCCAGCAGATGATCAACTGATGGATTAGAAAGAGAAGCACACCATTCTCATCATGACTACTCCTTCCCCTACTCTTTCAGTAGGCAGGCACACAGCTTCAGAAGAAGAGTTATCCATCAGCCTCCCTTTGGCTGAACCTCAGCTATTGCAATCTCCTTTTTTCTCTATTCTTAACCTATGTCTCCAAAAGCCAAAGGCTATTCATTGGCTCATTGGATTAGGAGACCCAGTTGACAATTCTTAAATTGAAGAGCTAGGGAGGGCGACCAATAAAAATTGTTTATCCTGCATGGGCAAGGAGAGTTCTTCATGATGAAAACATAACTCAGTGGGCAAGCTTGCAACCACTGGGAGAGTTTGTTTCATCTTGTTTAAAGACATTGAGAAGATATTTTAGATAGCAATCAGTTAGTATCTCAGCTGGGCTCTACTGTAAATGTTGTTTATATTACATTTATGGGTAATTAAATAGTATCTTCCTTCACAAGAAAGATAATTTCTTCTTCAGTCAAGCAAAATGAACAACAAAACTCTGTAGGTCCTCTTTCTATACCAGATACAGGATTAAAAGCAGTGACACTTGTTTGGAGAGCGGGAGATGAACAAAGTCCCAAAAGTGGGTGTAAGCCCCCATCCATTTTGCATGAGATATTAAAAGTCAAGATATAATTATTGATGCTTAGGACATCCCTGTATATGTTCTTTCTCAATCCTCTGTAGCATCCTTCCTAACACAAAGGATTACCCCAAATTAACTTGTTTTTAAATGTCCAAAACTTCATAAGGTTGCAAGATATCTCAGGTTTTAGATATGAATCACAGAGGTTTCAAAGTGATGGCAATACATGGAACAGAAAATAGCACCATTACCTTTGTCAATTGCACTCATTATATCATGCTCCCCCCAAAACCCGAAAGGATATTTCAAACAGTCTGAGAACATGGTGGAATAACCAAAGTCATACCAGGAATGAAATCCTGAAAATTTGCAAGGTAGATTCTCACAAGGCTGAACATGCAATTAAGTAATAATAAACTCTCATGATTGTTTTGAGTTTGAAAGAGGCTGAATTTTATCATTTGATTAAACCCCAAATAAACAGTTTTGCTTTCCAGATCTCTATAAAATAAAATGTCTTTGTTTGAAATAGTATAGGGCAGTGGTGGCAAACCTTTTACTTACCGAGTGCCAAAAATTATAAGTTTTGTGCATGCCATCCGCACTTGCGTATGGCTCCTCCACATGTGCTGCATGTGCAATTGCACCATCTGCGCATGCATGCAGCTTTTGCACATGCAATGCATGTACGCTATGCACAGGCACTCATGCACACATGAGCAATTGTGTGTGCATGCACAGCCTGAAGACCAGCTGGGTCTCTGCAATCATGCATGCATTCATGTGCAATCGCATGTGCATGCTCAGCTGGAGGTAAGTTGGCCGACAGCTTGTGTGCCCAGCAAGATGTCTCTGCATGTCACCTGTGGCACCCGTGTCATAGGTTTACCATCACGGATATAGGGTTTCCTTCCTGAGCAAAGGGATGGAATAGAAGATCTCCAAGGTCCTTCCGACTCTGGTCTTCTGTTAAAATAGTTGTCACTTGCCAATCTCCACTGTAGAGCCCCTTTAAAATAAAATGTAAAATAAAAACATTCTGATCTTAAAAATAGAAATAAGTTAAACCTCATTTTGTGTTACTACATTCAGCTTTCTATACCCTAATTGTGTTACTGTTGCATCACTAGTGTTGCGATATCAAGAGATTGATTGCATTAAAATGAAAGGAACATTAAAAATTCATTAAGTAGTACTTTGGGGGGAAAATCCCATAATTTTTATTTATTACCTATGGCTACTTTTGAGATGGTTAAATTGAAATCATTTACATTTCCTCTGGATGGAAGGGAGAAGATTCTAAAACATTAAAGAAAATGAGAAAATGGTAGTAGCGGTGGTAATAGCATTAATGGTAGTAACACAGAGAAGCTACTGTGTATTTTGTGGCAAAAACCCACTTTGAAAAATTGAGACCAACAGAGAAGTAGACAGAGAGAAAACAGCCACATCTTTTAATAGCTGCTGTAAGGACCAGGGTTGCTATAGATTTTATGAGATTCACATTTGAGTTTTCTCACTCTGACTCATTCGCGGAACCTATTGGATTAAAATTTAACAATCCCATGGAAAATCTCAATAGTCACAAGACTATTTTGCAGGTACTCAAACTAAGTACCCACCCCGTTCCTAAATCCTATTTGGTGGGGAGGATTTGACGAAGTGGTATCCATGGATACTTCAAGGCGATTGTAGGTCTTTCTGTTCAACGAACTTTAATTATTGTTAGACTAACCTGTGACCTGTTGGGCCATCCTTTGAGATGTGACCAGTCTGATGTGACCGACCGGAAAGAACATTAAATTTTAGGCCAGCCATATTCTCTTCCCCCACCCTCCTCCCAGAGCTGGATGGTCCTTTCTGTGATTATTTACAGAACAGAACAGAGTATCAGAGGTGGAAGGGAGCTTGGAGGTCTTCTAGTCCAACCCCTTGCTCAAATAGGAGACCCTATACCATTCCAGACAAATAGATGTCCAGTCTTTTCTTAAAAGCATCCAGTAATGGAGCACCCATAACTTCTGGAAGTAAGCCATTCCATTAGTTAATTGTTCTCACTGTCAGGAGATTTCTCCTTAGTTCTAGGTTGCTTCTCTCCTTGATTAGTTTTCATCCATTGCTTCTTGTTTGGATTGGTTGACCCCCTCTTCTTTGTGATAGTCCTTCAAATATTTGAACACAATTCTTATGTCTCCCCCAGTTCTTCTTTTCACTAGACAAACCCAATTCTTCCTATGTTTTAACCTCCAATCCCTTATCATCTAAGAATAATCTATATCATAAATAGAAAAAATAATTGTAGTGGCAAACAAATTTGAATAGCTCATCCATATTTATTAACCTAAAGAGATAAACAGAATGACCATGTATGGGGGGGGGGGGGGCACCAGGGGAACTGTGGGAACAGGAGCAACCTCTGACTTCCCGCTGGCTTCCCCATTGATTTTGCTTGTGGGAAGCTGGCAGGGAGAATCAGAAATTCTGATCAGCTAACCGCAGGTACCCTTCATCATCCACAACTTTGCATACAACTCCAGTCTCAACATTGTGGAAATTTTCAATTCCACAGTCCTGTAATTTTTAATGCATTATTTAAGGCACCAGATTTTAGATTACTTGATTCAAAGAGTCCTGTGGTATAATGACACCTTTTGGACTAAAATGAAGGTATAAACAGACAAAAAAGCAATAGTAGTATAGCTAGATTTTAGGTTTCTTTTCACTCTCCCCTTTAAAAGCGAAGCTGGCCCCTGTCAGTACCATTTCCAGGAATACATGTAAACTGAGTATAATTCTGATGCATTTTGTGTTTGTTTTCATTCTAAAAAATGGAAAGTTGGCTTCAGTCCAGTGGATTGCAGGAAATGAGAAAAAAAAATAAGCTACTTGATTTTCAAGTAGAACCTAGGATCTGGAAGGGACCTCAAAGGTTTTCTAGTCAAACCCTCTGCTCAAGGCAAGATATCTTATACCATCCTGGTTAAATGATTGTCCAATCTCCTCTTGAAAACCTCCAGTGATGAAGCACCACAACTTCTGGAGGGAAGCCCCATTCTACTGATTAATGGCTCACAGAGTCAGGAAATTTCTCCTCCTCTTGGATTCTCTTTAATGACCTTCCACCCATCACTTCTTGTCCTACCTTCAGGTCCTTTTGAGAATAGGTCAGCCTTCTCTTCTCTGTGACAGCCCCTCAAGTACTGGAAAGCAGCTCTATCATGTTCTGGGGTGTATGTATGTATGTGTGTGTGTTAACAGGAAGCAAGCTCCATTATTTACTTTAAGGCTGGCCCTGGCCTCAGTGGTGGCCATTTTGTATAGATCCTTGTTTTCAACATACCAAAGGTGTCACTCCCCCTCAATACGCTTTCCCTGTTACTTAATCTACACATAAGTCAAGCAGAATAGAGCTGGAAGGGACCTCAAGCAGGTGACCCTCTATCATTTCAGACAAGTGACTGTCCAGTCTCTTCTTGAAAACCCCCAGCTATGAAGCACCCAGAACTTCCCAAAGACGAGCTGTTCCACTGATGAATTGTCCTCGCTGTTAAGAAGTTTCTCCTCAGTTCCAGGTTGATTCTCTCCTTGATTTATTTATTTATTTATCATATTTATATACCT
>JAEANM010006644.1:0-18423 GCA_017656035.1 Myanophis thanlyinensis | reverse complement strand
TTATTATTATTATTATTATTTAATAACTTTTCAGTGAAAACAGTGAAAATTCTCCCTGTCCTTCTGGACTTGTACAGTTCACAATGTTACCAAACTTTGACAAAAGCCAGTGTCTCCCAAGGTCTATTTCTCCGGCAAAAGCTTAACTGGCAAATCTTAGTAACTTCGAATACTGTGCATATCAAATGGTTACTCTATTCTAACCAGAGACACTGACTTTTTCTTTTTCTTTTTTTCCCTTTGGTCCTTGTCTCCCTTTTATTAACCTTTGGGCAGCCCAAGCCTGCAAACATTTCTCTCTCTTTCTTGAGCGCACAAGGCAATTTGATAGGCAGTGAACTCTGGATCAATCTAGTGACACTGTGGCTGATCCACTTGAGCCTTGCTCTGCTCAGCCAGTCTTTCATTTTGAGGATTTTGCCTCCCTTGCCTCTCGAAAGGCTCATTAGGCCTGATCTTGGTTCGTTGTTTTTGTTTTGTTTTCTGCTTTCTCTATGTAGGACCTGGCACAGCATTGCTCCTTAGGTCCCATGACAGGTTAAGCCTAGGGTCTCACCCACTTTCCTTCTTTACACACTGCTTGAAACTGTGTTAAAACTCCTTAGACATACTAGTCCTTGGTGCAGTGCAGGAAGTCCACAAGGCTAGCTTTTTGAGTCCCAATTTTTACATTTTGTCTTTGTTTTTTTATTATTATTATAACCCAGCATTAGAAGGGGAAGAAGAGAAAAAGTTTAGGGGGAAAATGTCAGGCCCCCAAAACCAAGTACAACACAAGGACTTACTTAAGAGCAGTTTCCTTTATTATATTTTACCTATAGACAGACTCTTGCCAGACCAAAACAGCTATTTTCGTAACTATAGATACACCCTGGGAAAAGTTAAGGAAGAGTTGTTTTAAACCTGCCAAACAAACTTTCCAAGCTCTGCTGCCTCTTTACCCTCCAGACAGCAGCCCCTGTCTTTTGGGAATCCAGGCTATATTCCACCACGAAAAGTTGCAATAAACTAGGCATTAAGAGAATCTACACAGCACAAAGGCTGTGCCTTTACCACACTATGCCCAGAAAGCAGGAGTATGATTCTACAGCTGGAAGAAAAGTGCAGCAAATACCTGGTGAACGGAGAAGAGGAAGTGAGAATAGTATCTCCTTTCTTGGTTATGAAAACATGCACTCTTATGCGCCCAACTTATGCGCCCAACTTTACAAATTGCATTTCAATATAAAAAGTTTTACCGATTAGACCGATATATCTTTATAGTAATGGCTTCTTCATATTATTATGAAAATGCAAAAAGTTGTGATTTGATGTTAAGGCCTGTTTTTAACTGTAACAGAGAGAGTCGGAAGTCAGTGCTTCTTTTTCTTTTTCTTTCTTATTTTTCCTCACTTCTCTTTCTCCTTCTCTCCCCCCACTGCTTTTCTATTTATTTAGTATTTTGTATTTTATAATACTTTATAACTCAATAAAAATGTTAAACATGAAAAAGTTAAATAAAGAGAGAGAGATGGAGAGAGAGAGAGATGTATCATTTTCCAGATTGGCACCTAGTGGATATATTGTACTTCAGCTCTCAAAATAGTTAGTGCGAAAGACACATAAACATGCACACATGTACAGAGAGGAAGGAAGGAAGGAAGAGAAATTGCTTTGGATATCAGGGTTCTAAATGGGAAACATCACCGGGGATTCCAACGTTGCATGGTCTAAAAATCAAGTAAACAAATGAAAGGTCATATATTATTATGGCAAAGATTTACTCAAGAATGAATAGCTTTTACTCCTGAAAGGTTTGGCACTTTCAAGATTCTAGCATCGGTCCCTTTATAGAGAATTACAGAGCCTGATAATCCCCTCTGTCTGATCTTCACCTTGCAGTTTTTGAGGAAGGAGAGTGAGTATGCGTTCGGCTCAGCAATAAACATAGTTAATCAGTGATATTACATTATTTTGAAAAGAGTCTGGGCAAACAGCCTTGGCTGCTGCCATGTGCTCTTCTGACCATTAATCTTTTTAAAGTGATCATTTTTTAGCATCTTGAGAAAAATGCTGCAAATATTAAATCCATTATTTATCAATCAGAACTTCAGTTTCATATATGTGTTTCTTTATTTCCTTTATTGTTGGGATGCAATAAGACCAGCAACGAAGAATGGTAAATTGTGACTCAAAAGGACTTCTTGTCCTGCATTAAGGACTAGTGTGCTTAAGATGTTTCAACACAAACTAGTCAATCCATGACTCATTTGGGTCATAATTTCAGAGATAGTTCCACTCCTACCATTCATGCACCCCCGTGCACCTTTGCCAACCTATGCTGCACCTCTGTGTACCCTCATGCACTTCTTTGAACCCCACGCTAGGTCATCATCACCCCCTGTTGTGTCATTCTTTCATATGTATTTTCTTATTTAAACAGAAATGATGGGTGGGCATAAAAGCAATCGAAACAGGAGTGACTTCTGATTTCCTGCTGGCTTCCCCATTGACTTTCCTTGTAGAAAATCAGCAAAGAGCGTTGGAAATTACAATCCTGTGATTGTGACTGACTGTGGCAGAGCTGTGGTATAGCAGTGCAGCAGCAATGAAGTGGCCATAATATTGCCAAATTTCAATTCCATGAGAGCCTTGTGTTCTAGATTTTGGAAGCATACTATTAATTAGCCCATCTGAGATACATTGATTCAAACATTTTGGTCTATGAAGCATTATTTCAGGCAATTGAAGGCTACAAACAATCATACAGACACAAGAGTAAAGTGTGGGATTTTTGTTGTTGTTGTTTAAATAATTTATTATGCTCCCTCTCCCTTACTCGCTTTGTTGCAGATCTTTTGAAGAGCCTCCAAACAAAAACAATTCATATATTTTATTGTGGCTTTTCCATAAACTTTCATGTAATGTTCAACAGAGGCATATCTTTCAGATTTATTATTTAGATTTATACATTTAATTTATTTAAGTAATTCTTATCCTATAAGGTCATATTTATAGGATTGGAATATATTTCTTTTGGATTTGTAGTCTCTGCATTCCACCAGACTCTGTCTGTCTGTCTGTCTGTCTGTCTAGATTTTTAAACTAAAAAAAGTAATCAGGAAGCTAGCTGTTGTAAAATAAGCATCCGTCACTAGAATCATCTTTATTTATGTAGAGAGAAAAGAAGATGACCTTGACAGAGATAAACCAGATCTGTTACCAAAATGATGAGGAGAAAAATATAGTTTAAGTCCAAAACAAGCAGAAAATATACAGAAATGGCTCAGAGACCTCCTTGTTTAAGAAGGGTATAAGAAGGGGAAGGCAGTCGGACTTTCAAGATTCTGTTATTTCAGCCACTCTCAATTAAAAAAAAAATCTTACCGTTTTTGGTGGCACTGACAATTTAAAAGGAAGCATTTCATGTATCCTCCAAGAGAAAGTCAAAAGTAAATGGGGAGTATTTCTAGAGCAGCTAATGATCCCCACCTTACCACCTTGCATTCTGAGTAATGGGCAAAAGTCACCTCACTGCTTTACTTTCTGATAATATAGGCTGCCCTGATTGATTTTTAGACAATGAATAGACCACAAAGGCCGATGTGGACACAATGTTATATAGGTTGGTTCAATATGATCCATGATTAATTTTATTTGCTGGAGCAACCTTCCACATATTGGTACTTTCCAGAATATTTGGACTACTAATCCCATGACTACCATGGGACAGTGTTTGGCTGGAGTTTTGGACATCTGGAACACCAGAATACGGCACCAGGGATTGGATCCAGGATCTTATGCTATCAGGGTTTTGTTTTGTTTTTTTTACTTAGAATGCTTTTACTTCCAGATGAAGACAAAGTATTTATGTCATTTATCTACATCCTTTATGGGTCATACTGCTCACTTTTAACAGAGTCCCCAAATCATTGAAACAAACTTTCAGGAAAAACAGAGGATCGCAGAGAAAGGAAAAAGAACTAAAATAACCAGTTCTGCAATTCACTGGTGCAAAAAACCTTCTACTGACAAGAAAGAAAGCTTTAGCAGAAAGTCATCTGAAATTTACTTTAATCGTGTGGGGACACACATTATTGGAGTTCTTCAAAATACCAAGAAAGATTCTGCTTTGGTATGCTTTGCAATATACCAAAGCAGTATACTTTCTTTCTTTTTTTAAAGAAAAGGTAAATTAAAATTTAAAAGATAAATGCTATATTGTTTGACGACTATAATATGGAATTGTTTTCCCTCTTTTACCTTCAAGCACAAATGTGTGCGTATGGAACACTAAAAAATAAATCAACTTTTTGCTACAAGGAAGATGAGTTTCAATATCAACACAAGATGGCACCATGGGACAAAACTCAGACTAATAGGCAGTGCATTAAACTGTACCGATTCCTTTTACCACATAGCATGGACTGCTATTATGCTTAAACAAAGCAATACTCTGCAAGGCTCCTTTGAGAGACAAGTACAAGAATCACCATATCTGAATTGATGCTACTGTGGAGACATTCCCAGATGCAAAACTTTGTCACAGGTGACAAGCGTGATGTGGATAAGTTGCATAGAGCAACGTGTTCAATGTCATTAAGAAGAAACTGTGAGCCACTATTGTTGCCAGCCAAGGATTATTGCAGATATTGTTTCAAAATTGTATCCTCCATTCATTTATTGGACATAGGAGCAGAAGTCTTATTTTCCCATGCCAAGGATCCTAAACTGTTGGCCCCCACTTTGAGATTGCAATGAGTGAAATTCATCCCCAAAATATTAAACTTTCCAGTGCAAAATTACTGCCTGCCAATATCATTCCTGTTTTCTTTAAATTGTATATCAGTGTGTTGATCCCATCCCTAACTGGTATTGGTCAATTCAACACTCTTTAATAATTTAGAAAGGGTTGGAGAAACCATAGTTTTGAATGTATGGGCCTTCAATCCCCTTTTTTGGAATGCCTACTGTAGAACTTCCCTAGATCTCATTACCGATATTTTCTGGCTACTCAGAGATTCAGGAAGTACATTATCCTGAGTCCTTCCTTTCAGGAGAGGGGCGGTATAGAAATCCTGACAATAAACAATAATAATAATAATTAACTTTCAGGCTTAATGAATTTTATTTTTAAATTTTAAATCCAGAAAATGATGAATAACCACTAGGCTGGTGGACATGCCTTCTACGATAGTTGGATTTTTCTGTAATGATCCCAAAAGGCCACCATATTTTCAGCAACTGTTTAATACCTAAAATTGCAGCAGAACCATCTCTATCTATTGTCAAGCCTACTTGCAAACAGCAGATGAAATCAGGAGATATAAGGTCCAATTTTGCTGATGAATTCCAAGGCTGAGTCTTTTCACCTGCCCTTCCTTTTCTGCTTTCTTCTGTTGCAGCCAAATCATGGGATACAAATGACCTTTCTTGAGCCTCTAAGTCAACCTTCCCTCTACTTGCTGCCGAGTGGAGCACTGTGGCTTATCCTGAGCAAAGCACCTACCGGAAAATTGAACAACTATGAGTATAAATATGGCAGTGCACTTTCAATTCAGTGATGGTTTCAGAGAGAAGAATTCTAATCTCTTACAGGGTCTTGATAAACAATTGATACAGTGGCACTGTCAAAAATGGTCCACTCTTTGTAACATGAAAGCAAGCAGATACTATCTTACAGTTCAGTTCCCTGGATTTCCAAAAGGATATTCCTTGTATATAAGAAGCCTAGAGAAAGTCTAACAAATTGATTTGGGATTAGAGAAGTTCTGCCTTCTGTCCTCTGAATTTCAAGAGAGAAGCACACTCGGAGAGAGAAAGACAGACCGGGGGGGGGGGGGGGGAGAAGAAATTTTAGATTCACCAAGTGGTAGATATACTATCGTTGATCATCTGCTGGCTGCCCATATTTGGTGCATAGCTACTCTTTTATTGTATGTAAAGTCATTCATGCATCATGATCTCTCTATTCTCTGCTGTGACTACTTGTGACCCATGGGTAGCCAAGCATAATTCTATTTATGGCCTCTGAACAATGCCATATGCTTGGTTTATAAAATCAATACAATTGTAAACTGACCAAAAGCAATTGCAAATCTTTCAACTGACAGTTGTGAATGGAGACACTCCTTGGCATAGCAACTTGGCATATAAAAGAGCCCAATGACCGATCCGTTCTGCACTGAAGCCTTATTTAGAAGTTCAATCCTAACAGAATACAAGTGAAGTAAGCATATAACACGGAGGGTGCTCTCGTTGTAGGGATGTGTGAATTTAGTGCCAGTTTGATTTGAATGATTTGTTTGATCTGGGTGGCATCAAGGGAGTTACTGTTCAAACAAACTGGTGAAATTGGATAAATGTGATTTGGGGAGTTGGTTCAATTTTTAAAAGCACAGAAGTCCTTTTGACTTGTCAAATTGATTTGCAAGCATCGGATTCAACACAACTCTTCTCAGTCATCAATTTGATTCAGAAAAGGTAATCCAGAGGGAAGATTTGAATACATTTTCTTTGATCTGAATATCTGAATCAAAGCTTTGCATAGACCCAAGTGGTTATGCTTGAGAATTTTATTCATGGTCAAGCAAATAAATAAGAAGTCCCCCTTTTCAGATTTTGCCAGTCAATTGGATGATGTTGAGGTTTCACTGGAAGAGGAAAGATTGGTGTGTGTGTGTGTGTGTGTGTGCACTGGGAGTAACCCAGAAGTGCTGATTTATACCTTCTATGCTTCTTTAAATACAAGTAGAACATCTCAAGTAGCTGTCCATGGTTTCAGTGATTTTCACAATGAACTGCCAATGAAATATAGTCCTTAGTGGAGGAGCTGATTTTATGTTGAGCATTCAAGTGTTTTTCATGTAAAAATAGCAGAAGCTTCTCTATTGTCTAACTGCAATAACTGAGACCCGTTTCCCATGCAACGTTACATCTATACTTCAGGTATGTATTGAAATGAATTTCATAGTATATAACATTGATCCTACCTCATGAATCAAGATGGGCAGAGCCAAGCATAGAGTTATTTACAATTCTGAAAGTAAAAATCAATACCCCAAATTGAGCCTGGAAAACATCTGGCATCCAATTAACTTGCTTTATCTTACTCAACCTTCCAGGACTCTTTCTGGGCTTCGTCTTCATTCCCTAGAGCCAAATTCTACCTCTTGAATCCTTCCTGAGAGCACTAGATCTTTTGTCCTTGGTGGGAGAGAGAATGCCTAACTCAAAAAGTCTAATCTGACATTTTTAATATGACAGAAGGGAGAAGTTATTCAATATGTGGCGAGCCACCCGACATATTAACTGTAATTAATTAAATCAGCTTTAAATAAACAGCATCCATTTTGGTCCTTCTAGAACACACATATTTCTTGATTGAGGCTCAACCCATTTTTTAGAATGTTGCTTCCCATATGATTTTCAGAGGCCAAAAATGATCCATTGACTGGAAAAGTCCACACCAATCTTTGAGTGTCCTCTAGGCAGAGAGGAAGGATACAGATCGAATTTAGCAAAATTCCCCCAAATTCAACACTGGGAACATTTATTTAAATGTTCTTTTTGCTAGAAGAGTACCTATGTTTCATTGTTTCTGGTACTTTCTTCCTACCACTTTATTTTGATGCTAAGTCTTCATCTCTAGAAAAATTCTCCTCTTTCCTTTCTTGCAAAGGATTTGAGTCTTTCATTTGCCCAGAAAGATTAGCGTCATTCATTCATTCATACATTCATTCATTCATTCATGTATCTGGAAATTGAAGGAAACTATTCCATATAATTCAGTGAATTTATAGAAGTCATTATTTTATCCAGTAACTCAATTTGAGTGTGATGCATAATCCCTTCCACTCTTGCAGATGTCTTTCAGATTCTAACAACTTCCAGTCTGCATATAGTTTTCCATTTTGTATATATCATTATAATGACACTGGCCAAAAATTGTGGGTAGGGTAGGGAGAGAGCTATCTTTCATGGCCTTAATATAAGCATTGCTGGGAAAAAATAAAAGTTTGCAATTTCCCTCTTGAATGCAATGAAAAAAAATTAGATCTACAGTCCATGATTAAAATGCAACTTGACTCCTGTTAAGGAAAAGCAAGACCAAGGGCTAATCCATTTCATTTTATGATTGTTCACTGCCCAGAGTCACTGATTTGCGATGAATAGCTATACAAATTGAATAAATAAATAAATGTCTATGATTATTAATCTCTTTCCTGTGGTGGTAATCTTCTGGGATTTTAAAGAGTACCAAAAAGTCAAAAAGAAAAGGAGTTGAAAAAGGCATGGACTAAATTCTCTTTTTGCCTTGTTAATATATCACCTGCTTGTTCATGGCATCTAACATTGTACAAAGCTAGCTGTTGAAATTTAATAAGCATGTGTCACTTGCCCTTCTCCATGTCAACTTGAAGCTGATCTGGCTGAAGCATCTTTTCCTGCCTCATAGTTGCCATGAACTTTGAAAAGAGGAAGGGAGGGGGGAAGTAGGTAGACTCTATACAGTCAAAACAAAAAATTTCCTATGGGAACCAAGGTCATCTCAACAGGTGGCTGCTGGAGGAGGAGAGGAGCTTGCCAGCTATATCCATTGGACAATATGACCAGTGACATCTGGGAAGGGGAACTTTTACTCTTTTAATTAGGTGAAAACCACAGGAACATTTAAAGTTGGTTTCACTAGCTGTGCAGATATGATGCTTCCAATAAACATGCTTTTTGAGGAATCTACCTGCCTTGGAGTCCTGCTTTTGGTTGATACATTACTCAGAACCCAAATTACACCAAATCTTGACACTCCAATTGTGTCAACCTTGTGACTGAACATACTGATCCCCTTGTTTTTCATTATTTACTAGGAACTACTGATGACCTACAGAAAAAGCCCCCAATTCTTTTTAATTCCGTGGACCACTGAAGCGACTTCGGTAGTTTTGGCAGTGGGAGGAGGGAGAATGGCTTTGTGGGTGCAACCTAAATCCTGTGCATGCACAAATGAAGCGTTGCATGTTCTCCAGCCACTTTGGTAGCCTGGTTCTCAATGGGCACCCCGACCTACAAAGAAGGGTTTGAAATTTGAAAGTGTAGTACTAGTGAATGAGTGTATCATGAAAGGAACTTTGGATACAATATACTGATGAAACAATAGGAAAAATGTATAGTTAAAAGGATTGAAATGTATATTGCTATAACTTAAAAGAGAACTTTTATAAAAAGATGTAGCTATTATTGTTGTATAACTCCAGAAAAATTGTCCAGAATGTATAAAGGTACTTCAGATTTCCTGTTAGAAATGTGGACAACATAAAGGGTTATTTTATCATGTCTAGTGGACTTGTAAAAGCCAGGAATTTAAGGATTCAAATACATATAATGATATAAAGTATTTTAATGATCAACATTCAACTGAAACCAGAACTGGGATTAGTGGATAGTCAGTTAGAAAAGAACTATGGAAGACTATTCCTGCTGCAAACAATTATATACTCCAAAATGAAAAGACTCTGAAATGCCTACAATGGAGATGAAGATGACAGAACTAGTAAAGATGGCAAAATTAACTTGTTTAATTAGACAAAGATCAACAACTACATGTGACTGGAAACACCTTATGGACTTTTTGTTAAAAAAAGGAAAAGAAAAATGAAGTTATGATTTATGAAGATTAGAAAGGGCAGCTTATTGAAAGAAGGAAATTACGATATAACCTTAGGGTAAAATATAAATGCATTTATAGCTGCTATCCAAAAGATTGGAAGCCATTTCTTCTATAATCTTTTCTTTTTTCCCCCTTTCTTCTTTTTCTTCTTTTTCTATTTTCTTTTTTACTTATTCACCATTATTTCTTACTTTCTTTCTTTTTTAATATTTGTGTTGTTTTTAACGTCTTAAAAATTTCTTCAATAAAAATTATACTAAAAAAAATCCAAACATGGGGTTAAGGAACAATGATTCCTGATGTGCTAACAAGAATTTCTCATAAATCATGATTAAGTTTCTCTTCCCTTAAAGGAAAACACATTGACCACAAAGCTCTGCTGGACTAGTTGTACAATTATTTCCTCCTAAAATTATAGCTCAATTTAGCAAGTAACCTGGAAGCTGAGTACTTTTCTTAAGGTTGCATGGACATGGACAACCTAAATACCCCCCAAAAGCACCTACATGTTCCAACATGCCAATGTAAACAGAATAGTTAATTGGTTAATTTGTTTGTTTTGCAAATTACTAGGCCACTTAACTCCAGGGTCTCTTAAGTAGCCACTCAAGCATATACAAACAGTAAAAATAGATCAAAATAAAACCTTACAGACTACATCATTCAGAAGGAACATCAACTAACTCTCTCCCTTCCCAAGGCCCTAGGAAAGAGCCCTACTTAATGCTCTTTTAAAGGCTGATAAACAGTAGCCATATACAGTATATCTCCTGGAGGTATCTGTTCTAGAGGATTGGTGCCACAGCAGGGGCCTGTCTTCTGAGTGCTACTGAAGCTTTGAGGCTACCTCCATATGCAGCACATTACAGTAGTATCCCATCCATACAGTGACCAAGTCTTGATGTAAGAGGAGCCTCATAGTCCTATATAACTACTGTTTCACAAGGCAAGGACCTCTGGCCCCAACTGGCAGATGCTCTTCAAACAAGAGAGCTATGAGGCCAAAAGCACCCTCTTGATTATGAACTAAACCCCAAAGAAGTGGAGCAACCCTGTTCAAACCTAGAGATGAAGGACTCCCAGCACTAGAAGGGTCAAACAATCATAGATGCTCAGTATTGTTAGGGTGGAATCTTAGTTTGTTCCTCCCCATCCAAAGCTTCAGGCAGTGGAATATGATGCTGGCACCATAGCTTGACAGACATGGGACAAGATGTGTGGCTCTGTAAACCACTTAAAGAGTGCTGTAAGTCACCGTGAAGCAGTATATAAGTCTTACGTGCTATTGCTAAGTGCTATAACTGAGGATCATCAACATTGAACTGACAGATGACCGTCCCTAACATATCCTGTTAGTTGTTAAATGGGATGACTGAGAGTGTTGAACCCTGAGTCACCCCACAAATCTGGGGCAGCAGGCTCACTCTTCACTTCCTGCCAACAGTAACTGGAACCTACCATGGAGAAAGGAAGAGAACCACTGTAATATGATGTGTTCCATTAATTGCGGTCAATCCAGAAGGATGCCATGATATTGAAAGCTGCTGAGAAATTAGGACACATCAGGATGATTGCAATACCCTCTCCCAGCTTGATCCACAAGTGAAAAGTCTGAGGCTATATGTAAGGCAACCTACATACCAGTGGTGGAATTCAAAAATTTTTTCTGCCTGTTCTATGGGCGTGGCTTGGCGGCCATGGCTGGAGGGGGTCATGTGACTGGGTGGGCAGTTTCTGTAAGCAGGGCAACACCAGAATGTTTTTTTCCTGCCTTTTTAACATGATTAACCCTGTAAAGTGGAAAAAAACAAAATGAGATTTCTTCTAGCAACTGGTTCTCTGATCTGCTTAGAAAATTTACTACTGGTTCTAGTAAACCTGCTGAATATCACCTCTGCTCCATACCATCCAGATACATGGCTCACCATTTTCATGATCCTGGAGACAGAGATAGTTGCTCATGGTCTACATTTCTATCAATTTTTTTTCTAAATATTTGTTGCATCATGAACCATCATTTCATATTATAGAAAAGCGGTGTTTTATTTGTGGTATTTTACAAAGCAGCAAAAGTTTAAAAAAAATAAAGTGATATCCCTGCAATTATAATCTGAATGTTTCCACAGAAGCAAAAAATTACAATCAGTAGAAAAGCAATTTCAGGTTTCATATTGGCTCCAAGTCAAGATCTTTTTTTTTTCTTAGAGTTGGAACAATTTGGTGTCATAATTGCTGTTAGTCATATGAAAGGGGGGGGGGGAAATGTATGTGACCTTCCTGGAAATTTCTGCACCCACACAAACTTTATCTTGGCTTTAAAGGTGGTAGAGATAGGAGAGGCATGTCTACTCCTTTCTAACTCACAAAATTGTGATCCCTTGAGTATTATGGTCTATGGTGCAGTAAGTAGCTTGACTATCCATGCTCACCTAGAGGCAAATCCCATGGAATCCAGCAGGGCTTATTCTCACCCACACATCAAATAACATTTTTCGTTCACACGAAGCTTTGTGACACTTGTTGACCATGATTGACAACACCAAGGGGTCACGGCCTCATCCCAACTTAACAAATGTCCACAGATGTTCCGTTTGAAGTCTGAGAGATCCTGTTCTCTAACCACCTGCTAAATGTAGTGGGTTTACTTTGTTAGTTCTGGCCTTGGACCACTGCCTCATTAACCAGCAAGCTGCCCACTCCTGGTGCAGTGACCATCTGTTCTCCCCCCCATCTTCTTTTCCCTCCCTCCTAGCCAAAACTATTCTTATGAGCATTAAAAGCTTTTATGTCTGTATACCAGACTGTCTTGCTATGTGATGTAAAGAGAGGAGGCTTCAACGCCAGTGCTTGGAGGAAGAAGGGGGGGGGGGGAAGCAGCTTGGATGTGCGTTTTGGAGGATGATTAAATCTAGGGAGGGCTGAACCCTTTTCATGCCATGGATGTTGTGAGTTGCAGGCACGCCTCTTTCCCTGCCAGTCTGGTCTAGGATGATAATCACTCACTATGAAAACTCATTAGCTTCCACAGCAATGAGTCCTTCACTGCTCAAGCTGGGTGCTGTGCTTAGTACCATGGCTATGATTTCTAACTGGATGTCCCAAACGCTTCCGTCACTGGTAGGACTGAATACCACCAGGCTGTCCGCTTTTAACAAGCTAGTAAGTAACTTCATTCTCCGGAGAGCTTTTATGGGCTTGAGGGAAGGGAAGGGAAGGGAATTCTGCGATGGCTTTCCTATAAAGTGACCCAGAGACTGCAATTTTAATTTTGCATGCTTCTAGTAAGAACCTTCCTTCTCCACTCCATTCTTTCAAGTTGTTAATGCATGTTGTAACCTGGATTTACGTGCTAGGAAGAATATTTGCCAACTGGAAACAGGATGGTTTTTTTTTTTTTTAAAAAAAAGCTTTCTAAAATATTTGTCTAAGGCACGGGTATTTGTACAAGTCTTAAAACACCAAAGGTGTTCTTGTTTCTTCACTTTCCACTTTCTGCCTTGTGACTTCCAAAAGCCTTGCTGTGATTATACAAAATAAGCATGATTAAATCTGAGCTTCTTCAGCTTCCTTTTCTTGCAAAACTATCTCACACAGCAGGACAACAACCCCCCCACCCCCCAACCCGGTTTTTCCTACTTTGTTTTCAACGCCGCGTTTGGATGTCCCAGAATAAAAGGCGAGACTTTTAGAATTTTCCAGAGGAGCAAAAGAAAGAAAACTTTAAGACAAAAAGAAAACATGCTTGCAAACCATTTGATTAGGGCAGCATGCCAAATTATAGGTTATTGGCTAAAGATGTCCACTGACTTTTCAGGATGGATTCCATTATGTGTACTGTTGCTGAAATATAGCGCGATGCCTGCCAAAAAGTCTTGTTCAGTACTAAAGAAGCAAGCCTCTGTCTGTGGTCTTAATGCTGTCTTAATAGCTTGATAAAACGAGTGAATTCTGCATCCTTTGCCTTACCATTTGCTGAAACGGAGCTAATGAAAGTTTGACGAGGAAGCACTTAACTGAATTTCCCTGCTCCAAAGATTCCTCCTTACCTGTTCTCTGTTCATTGTGATTGCAATCAAATATCAGATTAAGAGCAGCTCAGGGCTAAATACCACTTGGAAACTAAACACGTGATCTAATTTACTAATCAATATGGAATTTGTTCATTGCCTGCGGGCGGGAAATGAGAATGGAATCATGATTTTTAGTGCCTTTCATTTGAACCATTCATTTTGCTCTATTGTGAAGTCCTTCTGTGCAGACTACTGAATTAAGGGGTGATATTTCAGAGTATTTATCAGAAATGCTGTTATTTCTGTATATTTATCAGAAAGGAAGTTAACATCAGCCAGCCTTTCTAACTTTTGTAGCTCTCTCTGGAAAGTTTGGAGTTCACTGAATATCCAAAGGACTTCAAAGGATTCTTAGTTCTCATAGAATGAGCCAGTGGTAGAATTCAATTTTTTTTTACTACTGGTTCTGCAGGCGTGGCTTGGTGGGTGTGGCTGGGGGTGTGTATTTGACTGGGTGGGCAGTTTCTGTAAGCAGGGCAATAATGATTAGGCTAGAAACAACACCAGTTTTCCTGACTTCCTTACAGGATTAACCCTGTAAAGTGGAAAAAAACAAAAGGAGATTTCTTCTAACAACTGGTACTCCGATCTGCTTAGAAAATTTACTACCGGTTCTAGTGAACCTGTTAGAACCTGCTGAATTTCACTTCTGGAATGAACTAATGCATCTCTATACATCAGAATGGAGTCCTATCTGATAGGGACAATTCAACCTTATTAACAACTACTTTTTCTTCTCTTTGCCATAAAACTATTGCTAAAGCTACATGTTGACCCCAAGACTTTGCATTTGTACTCTGTACAATTCCAGAAATCTGTGTGATTTTTTTTATAGTACCTAGGGAAATCTGCACTCTGATGTTTTCTTGGTCACAAATCTCATCAGTTCCCTTTGGGCTGATCTCAGCCTACATCATAAGAGCAGAATATTTATTAGCCTTTAGAATATTTATTAACTAGGTAGGCTAGATCAGGAAACAACAGATCTGACTTATCTCTGTCAAAGTTACCTTCCTTACTCTCTCTGTCACCTCTCCTTAAACTCACTGAAGGAAAGGTTTAACCAAAAGTAAGTCATAAACTGAGCCCATCTGAATTTTCCAAAAATATGTTGCTAGCCTTATTGGGAAATGCCAGAAACAAGAGAGAAATGCTAAACATATAGAGAGCAAATGTTCATATATTATGACTGGTTGATAGGTAAATAAGGCAAGCATAGAATAACCTTTTGAGAATGGCAGCTGTGGGGACTGCTTGTGCGTATCTTAGGGAAAAAAATAGAGAGATACGGGCAGGGCATCCCAGAAGTAATAAATCAGACATCAAAATAAATGTCAGTCACCACAATATTATTATTTATCTCCTGCTCATGCATAGTTATTAATTTAAAAAAAAACTGATTTATTACCAAATGTTGACTATCTTATTGCTTGTATGTGAGAGAAAGGGAAGGAGACCTGCATATGGTTGCTACTGAATCCTAATTTCAGAGCAGGCCCCCAAGTCCAGTAGAGATCGATCTTTCTCCTATCTTTTCCAAATCTTATAGAACTTTTTGATCAAAATTGTACTCCTCCCTATGCCTATGTAAAATGGGGGGAATGATTGAGCCATTCTATAGTTTCTGCTTGTTATGAAAATATGGAAGTCAGGGTAAGCTGATGTACACTCCTTTCCTTTTCTACTTGCCTTGCAACATTACCCAGCAGATTTGAAGAAATGTTGGCTTGCTGAAGCCACACCTGCATCCCAATCAAACTAAAAGCAAAAGATGGAGAAACGTTTACATTCTCCCAGTGTAAACCTTCGTAAAAATATTTACCTCGTTGCACTGCATCATAAAAACAGGATTTAATGTCTACATGTCTTGCTTTTTCTCAGATAAACTGTGTGAATTCATCTTCTTCCTTTTCTCCAACTTTGTTTATACTAAACCTGAAAAGTTCTATCATAGCTAACAAACAGGAACAACTTTGACTAGTTAAACTTCAGTGGACAGATATGGACTATGGTGCCCTTGCTTGGCTCCCAGTGAGCTCTCTGGATAAGAAACAGCTTCTATTCTTCCATTCTCTTTGTTGCCTTCCCCATTGAATCTCTCTTTATCTCCACTAAGGATGTATCCTCAAAGCCAAAGGGGTAGCCCCTAAAGTCCGTCAAAATCTTCCATCAAATTATAACGTACAATGCAACAGGAAGAAATTGCGGAATGTATTTATTTGTATCCTGCCTTTATTATTTTACGAATAACTCAATGTAGAGAACATTTTCAACCTATGAATATTCCTCCTCCTATTTTTCCCACAAAAACAATTCTGTGAGGTGAATCGGACTGAGCGAGTGAGACTAGCCCAAAGTTATCCCAGTTGGCTTTCATAGCTGGGGCGGGACTTGAACTCATGATCTCCTGCTTTCTAATCTGGTGCCTTAACCACTAAACCAAACTGGCTGCCTTTATATGGCCTGCAAACTTTACAAAATAAAATGGAAATTAAATAATTTAGTTTAGTTAATAATATAGTTTAGTTTTTGTCTTGACTCCATCCACTTTTTAGAATGCAGCCCTCTAACCTACTATTCCTAACCATTATAAAAGCAGTTGTGAGCTAAATGTTGTAGTTTGCCAACTTATATTCCTGGAACAGAGGTCCTCTTTTTGAAAATTCTAAAGTAAGTTTCAAAGATAACTTGATACCATTCAAATGTTTTAGAATTAAGTCTCATCATTCTTACCTGACATGGTCAATAGTGAAGAACTGTGGGAGATACAGTACAAAACAACTGAGGTTGCCAGTTACCGTTACTCTAAGGACAGTAGTGGCATCTCACAAATAAATATTACAAGAAGAAGAAGAAAAAGAAAAATCATGGGAATTATATTTCTCTCTCTCTCTCTCTCCTTTTAAGAGGAATCAGAAAGAAAACCCATTCTTTCTGTTAAGTCCCCTCCTCTAATACATTTCCTCAGCTTGAGCTGAAGTTACCACTCAAATTTACTCTGAATCTAGGCAAGAGCTTTGGAAAAGAAAAGTGAGACTCCACAGCCTCCAAATTTTTCTCCAACTTGGATTAAAATCTGAGTCCAAGAAGCCCTAACACTTTCCCTCCTTCCAAACCTACATTCCCATCAAATGCTCCCTTAGATGTCTTTCCCTCCCTGTTCTTTTGGCTTGCTTATTTTGGCTTCTAACATCTGATGCATCAAAAAGGAAGTTCTCCCATCCATTTCACATAGGGTGAAATTCTGCATTTTACTGAGGTGAGCCAGGCAATCTTTTAACTTTGAAAAAAAAAAAAAATCTTCCTTGATGTTCCCCCCTCCCTTATTCAAATCTGCCAGCAGTAGAAGTGACAGTGGGAGATATTGTTACAGCCCAAGTGCTTGTTCTGGAAGAGAAGCCCATCTAAAATCATAGAGCTGTGGGAAACAGTGTCAAAGCAGGCTCTGAAGCAGTGGAACTTAAATATAGCCTGATTTTTCAATCACTTAAAGCCTGGGCATCGAATCCCAAAATGCTTCTCTATGGAAATTCTTCTTTCTACATATGCACCAGATGTATAGAAAAGCTATTTGAAAAGATCTTGCGGTGATTACTTTTAAAAATAGAACAAATTTGATATGCAAACACCTGAGGATTCTTCTAGCGTGGCATAGTTCCTGAATTTTTTTTTTAAATTTGAAAAGAGTCCTATATTTGCCCCTCCTTGTTCCTTTCTTCTCCTTTCCTGCCTCCTTCATTAAACCAATTTAGATTATAAAGCCCCACTTTTCTCAATTTGTACATGCTGTCCCATAAGAAGCATAGCTTCCTAGGTGGGACCCTCTACTTCTCTTGAGATTTTAAGACTCTACCTCATATTACCTCTAACCATTGGCTATAGGCAGGGGTGGAATCCAACTGGTTTTGCTACCAGTTCGGTGCGTGCGCATGCATGCCAAACACACTGCAGTACGGCTCTTTAAACCTCTTTTAGAAGCACCAGAGGCAGCGGGGATCATCAGGAAGGCTCTGTAGACACTCCAAACAGCTGATTCAGGTAAGTAAGAAAAAAAACGAAGTTCGTATAAGGAAGGATGTGGGCAGGGCCAATTTCAAATCTCTACTACCGGTTCGGGCAATGTGGTGCGATCTGGCTGAATTTCACCACTAGCTATAGGCCTGGTAGGAGACAGAGCCCAACAATATCTAAAGAGCTAGAATTTCTTCACCCTGAATCATTGTAGAAGACCCTCTAGAGAAGGGCTGTCAAACTCGTGGCCTGTGGGCGAGATGTGTCACATGCTGGCCCCTCCCCTGCCCAGTTTAGCGTAGGGTGGAAAAGTCCCCATATGTCACATGACGCTGCTGTGACAATGCGAGTTTGACACCTCTGGTCTAGAACTATGACATGTGCTTTGAGTTCCATTACCACGGTCTATATTTAAAACCTACAAGTGAATAGGACCAACCCCCTTATGATAACTGAGACCACAGCTCTATCTACCTATTTTCAAATGGGGCCACTATCTACCTCGATAGTAAACTTGAGTAGTATTTCATATCTATGTACCTCAGGCCAAGAAAAATTATACCTTTTCTTTTGCTGTCAATTTACTTGAAATGTTTCATCACTTCCTATTGATGATTCCTATCACTATCAGAGTGATTACTGTTTAATTGGGCTGTGCAACAATCCAGATTTAAATTTATTTATTTGTTTATTTAT
>JAEANM010006643.1:0-18428 GCA_017656035.1 Myanophis thanlyinensis | reverse complement strand
CACTTAATGATAGTCATGGGGTACAATAAGCAGTCAAATCATACTAGGAGACAATAATCAATATAAATCGTAAGGATTCAAGCAACAAGTTATAATCATAGTGGGGTGGGTGGGTGATGGAACGATGAGAATCATAGTAATTCAGACTTACTAAATAGACAATGCTGAGAGAATTATTTGTTTAGCAGAGTGATGGCATTTGGGAAAAAGCTGTTCTTGTGTCTACTTGTTCTTGTGTGCAGTGCCGTATAGCATCTTTTTGAGGGTAGGAGTTGAAACAGTTTATGTCCAGGATGTGACTGGTGCTTAAATATTTCCCCAACACTCTTTTTGACTCGTGAAGTATACAGGTCCTCGATGGAAGGCCGGTTGGTAGTAATTGTTTTTTCTGCAGTGATTATCCTCTGTAGTCTGTGTCTGTCTTGTTGGGTTGCAGAACCAAACCAGACAGTTATAGAGGTGCAGATGACAGACTCAATAATTCCTCTGTAGAACTGGATCAGCAGCTCTTTGGGCAGTTTAAGCTTTCTGAATTGGTGCAGAAAGAACATTCTTTGTTGTGCTTTTTTGATGACGTTTTTGATAATAGGTATCCATTTTAAGTTTTGTGATATGATAGAACCTAGAAATTTGAAGGATTCTACTGTCGATACTGTGTATTGTAAGAGCTGGTGGTACATGAGAGTTTCTCCTAAATGATGGGGGAAACATAATCACCCAGCAATATGCAGTGCAGCTTCAAGAAGATGTGGAGGAAATGTTGAGACAACCGCCTCTTTTCCACCCTCTGCTATGCACCATTTCAGGAGACATCATTTAGGAATGAACCATTTGAAGATCTGGTGTTCTTACAAGACACTATCATCAACTTACAGTGCATGTTTGTTGAACGCATTCTGTAATGTGAACAACTAGTTAAACACTTTCTCAGTTATTTAATGCTTTTATATTGACCAGTTAGAAGAAGTGGAATGCTTATAGTTTGTGGAATGAAAAGAAACAGACAAGCTTTGCTGGTCTTCTGCTAGCCAGATGTGCAAATGTAAAATTAATATTTAGTAGTCCAGCCTTCACATGACCTATTTAATCCAGAATACTACCAACCACCTTTGATTTGAAAGATTAATGTGCAAAAAATTGCTGGATCCTACAGAAACAGAACATTTTTACTTTCTGAAGAGCAGTTATTTTTGTATTTTTATTTAGCCTTTTAAATTAAAAATAAAATTATCTAGGTGTCAGGCTTAATTGTCATAGCCAGAGCCTGGAATATTCCTTGGAAAATGAAATATATGTCCAAAGGTAAGATTTTGGAACTTCTTGAGAAGTACAGCACTGCCTGAAAATCGAGTAGAAGATTTTGTAGAGTAAAAGATGATTTTCTTGACAGAATTACTCCAAAATAAACACTTAACAATTGCAGTAAGAGTTCAACAATGGCTGTGGCTACCGCTCATAAAATGAAACAAACCAAGGTTGAGTTTGCACTGAACTTGTGTTGTCTGAAATTGAAATGTCAACTTTTCAACCTGGAAAAGGAAAGAGATAGTCACTTTTTGTAGAGTAGAGGAGAGGAGAGGAGAGGGATTTATTTGGCCAAGTGTGATTAGACCCACCATGTAATTTGTCTCCAGGACAGAAGCTTTCAGTGTACATGCAAAACAACAGAGTAATAATAATATAATGATACCAATAAGGGTGTAGTAAAGAAGATGGGAAACATAATAATACTACAGCCATACAACATTGATAAATATACTTAGACATAAGACAGTATTGTGAGAATTGCTGTCATCTCCACTGAGGTGTTTTTCCCCAGTTACCTTGTTTCCTTGTGTATTAGTTCTCATCTCCTCCTACAAGTATGTAAGAGTATAATTACAGCAGTTAGATTCCACCCTTCAATTAAATACAAACTCTCCAAGGGTGAATTACTGTACATAATACGATATTAAACAAATACAGTGAGGCTCAATTCAGGGGAAAAAACCTGTATGGTATACAAGGCAGAAGGAATCTTATACAAGTAATCCTTGACTTGTTAAATCATTTGTTTAACAATTGTTTGATTTATGACCCAATCTTGAAGTAGCAACCATTATACCACCCCTGCGATCACATAATCACAATTCAGGTGTTTGGCAACTGGCTGACATTTACAATTACAGTGCACCTTGCAGTCACACAATCACAATTTGTGACCTTCCTTATCAGCTACAGACAAGCAGAGCAAATGGGGGAAGCTGAATTGCTTAATGACAATGTAATTCATGTATTCATTTAGTAACCACAATGACTTGCTTAAGGACCATAATAAAAATGGTCATAAAATTACTTAACAACCAAAATTGTGGTTCAAACTGTAGTTATAAGTCAAGAATAACCTGTATATCATTGGTGCAGTGGTTACAGTGCGGTACTGCAGGCTACTTCTGCTGCCTGCTGGCTGCCTGCAATTTGGCAGTTCAAATCTCACCAGGCTCATGGTTGACGCAGCCTTCCATCCTTCCGAGGTGGGTAAAATGAGGACCCAGATTGTTGGGGGCAGTAGGCTGACTCTGTAAACCACTTAGAGTGCTGTAAAGGACTGTGAAGCAGTATATAAGTCTAAATGCTATTGCTAATGCCATTGCTATATTGATTAGTTATTCATTACATTAATCATAGGTAACAAGTCAGTAGTGGAATTCAATTTTTTTTACTACTGGTTCTGTGGGCGTGACTTGGTGGGGGGGTTATGTGACTGGGTGGGCAGTTTCTGCAAGCAGGGCAATAAAGATTAGACTAGAAACAACACCAGAATGTTTTTTTCCTGCCTTCCTTACAGGATTAACCCTGTAAAGTGGAAAAAAACAAAAGGAGATTTCTTCTACCTACTGGTTCTCCGAACTGCTTAGAAAATTTACTACCAGTTCTAGCAAACCTGTTAGAACCTGCTGAATTTCACCTCTGTAACAAGTAACAGCAGCTCAAAGCAGTGTTTCCTCTCCTTTTTCCCAACAGTGGTTCCATGAGGTAGATTGGGCAGACAGAGTTGTTGGCCCAAAGGATTGGCTAGATTATGATCCAAAACCTGAACTGCTACAGCAGACTGGTTCTTAGTGGGTCCTTTTTGTTCTCAGAGAGGCAGTAATAGCAAATTTGCATGTTTGACTTCTAGCTTTACTCCTGATATCAGCTTGTTCTTTCTTTATCTCCCTTTATACCTGTTCTGCTCCCATTCTTTCTCTTCCATACTTCAAACTGTTTGTTTCATTTTAGTCTTTATTGAATGAAATGGAAGGGAGATAAGGGGAAAGAAAAAACAACAACAGAAGGAAAAGCAAAGCATCAGACATACACACTCACACACTCACACACACACTCTTGCAGGCTTTTCATTCATGTACTGTATATATACATCTAAAGTTTCAGTTAACAGTTTGTTTCGATAAAGAATTACCATATTTCATCATAAACTTCAATACAAAAGTATGTCTGTAAGCAGTTTGCTCATATGTCTAAGTAACATCAGGTCTTTAATCCACTGAGTAACCAGGGTCGTAAATTTATTTTTCCAGCATGGAAGGATAAATCTTTTAGAAATAAGAATGGCATAGAGAATCTACTTCTATTCACAAGCCATCAATTTCCATGTACAGGTGCATAGTTTTCTTTTAATGGATGTCAGATATATTGTACCCTGTCTCAAAGTCAGATTAATATATGTAATATTTCTTCTTTGAGAATAACAATTTTACAAATTGCAAAACGTTTTAATGAAGTGCTGTTTTCATTGCAGCTCTAAGAATATAATGATTGACTTGTTGCTTTCCCTACAAATTCAATTGGCCAATAAGTCTGAAGGTATTTTTGTTGCATAAGCATGGTCTAAATTGAATATTTTGAAAGACATCGATGATTTCTCATTTTTTAGACAAAATGGTGATTTCCAATCTCTTTTCCATTCAGTGTTTAAAATTCACACATCAAACTGAATGACCAATAACAAGATTAATTGCAGGCTTTTTTGTTTTCAAAAGCAATTGTAATTATTTCTAATAATTTTTTAAGTATCTCTGAAGCTGAAATTGTTAGTCTAAATCAAGATATCGGCAGATGTTATAAACACTACAAATAGATGGCAACTGACAAATGATATTTATCCAACATAGGAAATGTTGAAAAACTAATTATCACCCAATAATTGATCTGTAAAAATTACAGCTTCCATCCAAACCTTTTGTATAACTGATTTTTTAAAATTATTTTCAGTGTGTGGAACAGTGCCCCAAATCCAGTAGATCTACACTGTAATTTTAGTGGTTATCTAGAAGAACTTCTAAACACTCTCAGTGGCCTACAAATGACTTGATTCACCAGTCAACCTACTCAAAAGTTTTCATTCCATGCTGGCCCAACAAACTGTGATTTATGCCTCAGTAGATTATGCTTCTTAGCTATCTGTAACCAAATATAGAAACCCCTTTAGTGACACTTATTGGATTCTTACAATCCCAACCCATACATAATGAATTTGCAAAAGTGTCTCATCCATCATGCTATGTTTGTCACATCTTTGTATATAGCTTTCCCCCCATCTCCCCTTTTGGAGGCAACATTGAAATGAACCTTAAAAATGAATATATTGGCTCTTTGGAGAAAACTTTAATTCTACTTGCAAATCATCTGCTCTATTTTTCTTCTTTTTTTTCTGAGCAGCTCTACCTTTCTCTGTGACAAACAGCATTTTCTATTGCTTGGTACTAAGAAACAAATCAACAACAACCTGCATTCATTAATCAGCCATGTACAGAGAAAGGTACATTCATTTGAATTTGTAGTCAATGAAGCTAAGCCCATCTCCAGGGCTCTTGTTGCTAACAATCTAAAACCTGCTGTCTAAGCAAAGCCAGAATTGCAGCTTTGCAAGTTCTTTTTTTAAAATAAATGATAGAGCAGGGGGTGACCACAAACAGCTGGTTGAGAATGATGTTGAGCTTGATCTCTTCCAAATCTGCTCCTTGGCATGTTCTCTGCATGTTTTCACTAAAGCAAGAATCAGCCAAGGGCGTTTTCTGAATCTGGGGCAGAAATGACAGAAAAATTGCCAACCCATGGTATCCAACAATGACTTTCAGGAAGTTCTGTGTTTGATTTGTTGATCTAGTTTAACATTGGATGTCATTTGTCTGTTTTATCAAGTAAATTTGCCCTGAGAGAAAAGTGGTTTGCTTTGCATTGTTGCCATCTTTTTGGAAATGTTTGATGATAACACCCACAAGAATGCCACCATTTTTCCTACTCAGTACCAGAGTATCACGTAAGTTGTATTTCCTGTTGCCTGGGATCAATGAATTGTGTTGTTGTTACTTTAGGAGGAGTTGTAGTCATTAACTGAATTCTTCCAATAATTTGGATCACTTGAAGAAAAAGCATTTTATTTAATATTATCCTTTTCTATTTTCTATAAACTTTAGATGGCTTACAGTAAATTAAAACTTCATTCCTAAGAATACTTCTAGCCAGCTCCTGCTGTTATCAAAGCTTCAGCTGTCTTAGTAAGACACACATCTGAGCTAATTCACACTTTTTACTACTGTTCAGGCATTCACTACTTCAGCCACTTCTCTGATGTGGAACTAATACTGATTATCCAACTGACCAATGACATTCCTTGCTAAACTCCAGCTTTCCTAGAGCTGGTCTCAAGTGAGACATTCTGGCTAGAAGAACTAGGAACTCCCCTGCTGAGTAGTCCAGGGGGTGTCAGACATTTTGGCCAAACTGATAGTAAGATCTGAACTTTTATCTTTTATTAGATAACCCATGCCCTCATTGGGTCATTGTTTCAAAAATGTTTTCGTACTTAAACAGAGAAACCGAATTAACGTTGGTGGGCAAAAAAAGCAGTGGGAGGTAGGAGTGACTTTCGACTTCCTACCAACTTCCCCATTGAGTTTCCTTGTGTGAAGCTGGCAAACAGCATTAGAAATCCCTCCCTCATCTCCTGATTAGCCTCTTGTCAACCTTGCAAGATAGTCCAGAGAGAAAGCAGATCAAGATGAATTAATTATAATTTATTGTAAGGTTACATTAATAAAATCTTGCAGGTACATTTTTACCCCATTGCCTTTACAATCCAAAGAAACAGGGAGGGTCCCTTCTGATATGTTTGCTATACCCCATTTCTTTTGTGGGTTAACCATCCCTCCATGCCCCGGCTGTGGGTCTTCCCATTCTCTTCCAAGATAATTTCTACGTAACATTACACTTCCAGCCTATCAAGCTGTCAGATGTTTGGACAGTTTACCCATTTTCCAGAAAATTGGTAGAGAGATTCATTGTTGTCACTTGATTTGGAAAGGGGATCTGTCAGAACTCTATTAATTTCAACCCAATTCCCAAATGTCCCACATAAATAAGTGCTGTTGTGGAATAGCCATATTGGAGTGGCCATTGGCAGCACCAAGAAATATTCCATGGAATATGCACAATTTTATTAGACTAGCCAAAATCTCCTTTAACAGCTCAACCAACTATGAGGAACTAAGCCAATACCAGTCTATCACCAGGACCTTGAACGGGTATCTTAATAGCAATAGCACTTAGATTTATGTATCACCTCATAATGCTTTACAGCTTTCTCTGAGCAGTTTGAAACATCAATATATTATTCCCAACAATCTGGGTCCTCATTTTACTGACCTCAACAAGATGGAAGGCTGAATCAACCTTGAACTGGTCAGGATTGAACTCCTGGGTGTGAGCAGGGTCAGCTTGTAAATACTGCACTCTGATCACTAAGCCACCACAGTTCTGTTCTTATGTTCTAGTAAATTGTTCCTATGCTAAGATTTGCATTCAGAAAAGAAGAAAAATGCAACTTTAAAACTTAAAACAGATAGGGATGAATTTAAGTTGCCTCCATGGGCTAGGTATGAAGGAAAGGCTGCATTATGAGGATATGTTCTGTAGAAATAGTAAAAGCAGCATCTTCATAACCCAGTTAATAGGATATACAGATGGGCTTTGACTTTGCTTATTTCACTAACTATTTTATGAAGATATCTTACTAACCAACTGCTAGGATACTAGACAGAAACAAAACAAAACAATCCAGCAACTGCTAGCAGCAAGCCAATTACTTTGAAATCCCACATACCAACCACAGATATTCTTCAAAAATATTTATTGACGCTTTCTCTATTCATTCCAAAATCATAATGCTGAAGTGTAGCTGAAAAGGCCCTTCCCTTTGCCCTGATTATGAAACATACACATATATTCACATATAGATAACAATTAATAATTCAATAAAAGTAGAACCCAAGGGAAGACATCACAGAGAGAATTTCAATTTAAATCAATACAGTCAGTTTTGCTAACCAGATATATATTAAGGTTTTTGAATACAAGTTTTACAACGTGATCATCGCAGAGAATATGATTGGAGAGAGATTCAGAGCTCTTGTTTGGCTGTGTAAAGACAGTCCTCTCCCCTACTTTTCACTTCATTTCTTCTTCTGAACATTTGACTTTGGCTTTATAAAATGCAGGAGATAAGTGAAAACAAGCTTCTTTTAAGAGACGAGCTCTGTGTTGGCAAACTTATGGAACGTGCGCTGGAAACGACACATCAAACCATCCCCCATGCCGTGCGCAGCCCCACTGGCTCCACATCCTGTTCTTGCGCACTATTGCGCATCATGCAGCTGGCTCCACATCCTGTTCTTGAACACCATCGCACGCCAGCCAGCTGGATTTCACCACATGGGAGCACCAAAATCCAGAAGCACAGCATCCCAACGTGCATGCATGCTCCGAGAGCCAAATGTCCAGTTTCTGGTATGCACATGCACGCCAGCCAGCTGTTCACTGTGCACACATGCATGCTGCACTGGGATGTTGCGCTTCCACATTTTGGTGCTCCTGCACAGTGAAAATCACTTGACTGGCGGGTGATGGTGCGCAAGAATGGGATGTGGAGCCAGCGGGGCTGCGCATGTTTTGTGGGATGGTTTGGCATGCCCTTCCGGCATGAAGGCCAGCATTTGGTGACATCAAAGGTAGCTGGTTGTTTCCCAATTGATGGCAATCCTCCATCTTGGGTGTCTTGCCTTGAGCCAGCAAACCAAATTCTTCCAATAGCAATAGCACTTAGATTTATATACTGCTTTATAGTGTTTTCCAGCCCTCCCTAAGCGATTTACAGAATCAGCATCTTGCCTCCAACAATCTGGGTCCTCATTTTACCCACTTCAGAAGGATGGAACGCTGAGTCAACCATGAGCCTGATGGGATTTGAACCGGCAGACAGCAGAAGTACCGCAGTACTGCAGTACTGCACTCTACACCACTACGCCACCAAGCTGAACCCAACGTCTGCAGATTATAGCATGAAATTGTAATGGTACAGTTTGGTATCTGCCAGTTCTATCTACATAAACGGCCTTACAAGGGAGAGTTTTGGGGAGGGAAACAAACGCCATGCATTCAGTCTATCAGATTCTTAGTGGGGGCATTACTAGAAATTCAGAAAGTGTCACAATAGATTTTCTCTCCCCTTGAAGAAACACGTATGTAGATACAGGTTTTCCTGGATCCAACTGTGTCACTGATGGAAGATCCCTGCCCCGTCTTGCACAGCTTTCCAAGTACAGTATTAATGGTCCCAGCCTGATCATTAAGACAATTGAAAAACTCCTTGCTCACGTAGTCTACAGCATCTCATAAACCTTCTGCCAAGCTTTAAAATGCTCAGCTATGTTTTGTGAACTCTAAGTACTGGATGAGGTGGGGTCTTTTCCCTATTATTATATGCAATAAAGAATAAATGTTAAATGTTCTTGATGTTCTCCTTGGTTGCTGAATGTAAAATATCCAGGCTACTTTTGTCCTGGTTTCACACAGAAATTCAGGCTTTTGGCTTTCATTTGTTTGATTCCTTGTTATCTAATGCATTATAAATTAGATGAGATTTGGTTTCATCTTGATCCTGCAGAATCCAGTGTGATTGTCCCAGAAAAACATGCCATAAGCTCTATGTAAATGTGTTCAATATCTGGGTGCATGTGCAAAAGTGGCATTTGCTTTGACTTGTTTCTTGTTTGCATTTCTGTGTAGTTTAAAGGTTTCCTTTTCTGTCATGGTTTGGTCATTTCAGTACTACTAATATATTGGAAAAGTTTCCTCCACTTATGCACCTCTGCAATCAATTTATAAGCATAAAAAGAATAACAGGAAGTGAGCGTGTGGGCTGTAACTTTCTCTGAAACATGACACCTGGGGGCTGTACGTATGTGTAGGGAAGGTGCTGGCTGGAAGCCCAGATTAAAAAAGAATTTAGATGACACCTCAAACCACCTGGTTACCAGATGCCAAGTGAGAAAACAGCCTCCTCATGAATTTTCAGCCTTGCAAACTGAGGCAATTTGCATTTTTAAAATCAACATTAAATATTAAAAAACACACCCTGCAAAAACATCGCACACAGTTTGTCCCTAACATGATACATTTAAGAAATCTGTTGGTCACGTTGTTTCCTACTGTTTGTAAAAATTATGCCAGTTGCTATTTGGTGATGAGCAGGTCAAAATAGGACAAAGGGCACACAACCACAGACATGGGGCCTTATTTTCCCTGCCTCCCTGCAGATCGGAGGCGCCTGCTTTTGTGTTACACATTTACCGATAGCTCAGCTGGTCACTAAAGCAGCACTGGACGCAGTGGGATTGCACTGAGTTCTAATTCCACCAGAGGTCAGCACATTTAACTCAGCTGGAGCTCCAATCAAGATCTCTCCAGCTGCAAGGTCTTCATCTTATTGACTTGATGATAAGACAACTTCCTGATTATTTCTCAGACACAGACTCCCTTTTATTGAGGGTTGATTATGGACTTGTTTTGTGAGAGGAATTACTATTGACTCCTACAATCTATACAACCTTTAAGTAATTCCAAACAATTTTTGCAAATGATCGCTCCCTGTGCCAGATACCCACAAGGCAGAGATGATGGAGGTAATTTGGAATTGGAAAACAATTTATTATAGGGAAACCTATAGAGAAACGTCATTTCTACCATTCAGCAGTTCAGAATTAACTTCCCTGGACTTTTTTTTAGTTTTAAAGAAGTCTGTTTTATTTGCCACTTTTACACATGATGTGTATGTAATGTGCTTCTAAGAGCATAATGCACCTCAGAATTCTCAAATGACTAGTTCACAAAAACATCCTAAATCAAAATCTGACAAATATCACATATACACACCAAGGAATAGTTTAGTTATTTTTCAGTATACCACAATGGAGAAAATCCTACAAGTTAGGTGCAACTAACTAAAGAGGCTTTTTTCCCAACAAGGTGACAAAACAGAACCATATAATTTTTCCAGATAATTGGGGTCAGATTTGGCTCACCGAAGAAAGGTGATGTTGCCATGCCTGTAGTAATTTAGGGCCAAAGCACAATAATCTCCTTTGAAAATGTCTTCTTAACAGCTGACAAAAAGATAAAACATTCCATTCAGAATGTCAAAAAGCCTCTAGAAATAAGAGACAACAAAAAGAGGAAAAAAAGCCTCTGGGGATGTATATCTTAGTGCAAAGAATTTCTGTGTTCTCAATGGATTGAGATGGGATGGCTCATACCTCCCCAAAGGAGACATAAATTTAGACACAAAGCAGAAAAGGCCATACCAGACCCCAGTCATCAACAAGAGCCCAGTGGAGAGAGAGTGGACTGCTTCAAATACCTAGGTGTCCACATCTCGCAGAACCTAACATACACCCAACACATCAATACCGTGGTGTGAAAGGCCCGGCAACATCTATACCATTTTAGACGACTGAGAGACTTCAAACTGCCCCCAAAAGCACTCAGAAACTTCTACTCCTGCACAGTAGAAAGCATCCTGATGGGCAACATCACTATGTGGTTTGGAAACAGCACCATGCAGGTCAGGCAAGCTCTACAGAGGGTGGTGCGCATACCAGAGTGCATCATCCACACCAAGCTCCCTGAACTGCACTCCATCTACAACAGATGATGCCAAACTACAGCCAGGAAAATAAGGAAGGACCCCAGCCACCCCAACAACAGACTGTTCACCACAATGCGGTCAGGAAGACACCTCCGCTCCCTGAAAGCCAACACAGAGAGACTAAGGAGAAGCTACTTCCCACAGGCAATACTGACCCTAAACCACAAACCATAACAACTCAGGACTAAACAGTATCCTCAAATCTACCTCTTTCAATCACTCCCTAACTTATTCTCCCTCTATGTCTATACTATTCTCTTGCCCTACTACCTATGGTCCAGTGGTGAAATTCAGCCAGATCGCACCACATCGCCCGAACCGGTAGTGGCAATTTGAAATTGGCCCCACCCACCCGCCCCTATCCTTATACTTCCTTATACGAGCTTCATTTTTTTGTTTCTTATCTTAATCAGAAGTTTGGCATGTCTACGGAGCCTTCCTGATGATCCCGGCTGCCTCTGGTGCCTGCAAAAGAAGTTTAAAGAGCCACGTTGCAGTGCATTTGGTGCACATGTGCGCGCACCAAACCAGTAGCAAAACCGGTAGGATTCTACCCCTACTATGGTTGCAAGCGGTCGCATACACATTTCACTGCATTTTGTACCATGTATGACTGTGTATGTGATGAATAAAATTTGATTTGATTTGATTTGAAATTTAGACATCTCACACTCAAGCCAATGCAAGGTGAAATGCACTCAAATCAAATCAAATCAAATTTTATTCATCACATGCACAGTCATATGATGAATAAAATTTGATTTGATTTGAGTGCATTTCACTCTCACTGCCAATCAGTGATCACTGTATGGAGTTCCATAGATATATAGATAGATTAAGTTCCACATCTCATCTCAAACAGGATGTTCAAAAATTTATAAAATAAAGAACAGTACTACTTAATAGAAGACTTTATGAATTAGGATTAGTTCACTGTATCTGAACAGTGAATGGCCAAAAATAGTTTTTGGTTGATAATATCTGATTTTGGCTAGTGACAAGAGATCTAGATAGCCAGAGTTATAATGAGAATAATTCTGAAACATTTTAAACAGTTTGTTGAAAAACTGTGTTGTCAAAATCTATGTAACAAAATACTTTGGTGTGTTTTAAATTTTCCCAGAAAAGACTCTTGCCATATAAATCTACAAATCAAATAATTGATAGTATTCTATATTCCAGAAAGGGAGAGTAGAATCCTGGCAGATATGAATTCTATATGTATCTGGGCATTGACATTTGGATAATAGCAAGCATAGCCAGGTTAAAATGTGGTTAATAAATAATACATCCCAAAAGTGAGAAAATTGCTAAAGGAAAAATTGAATGGTGGAAACACCAGCAAAGCCATCAATACCTGGTTCATATCTGCTATATGATGCATTGCTGGGATTATTAATCTGGGTGTAAACTGAACTGGACTGAAAAAAAAACCTGATAATTATTCAATCTGCATTACATCCTTATAGTGGTATTGATAGATTATACCTACCCTGCAGAAATGAAGACAAAGGTGTACTTCAAGTCAAACAAACTATCAAAAAAGAAAAAGGTGCATTGGCTGATTATGTAAAAATCAAGAACAAGCACTGATGCACATTAAAAATGGGGGCTTTCTGAATCTACAAAAAACAAAACTTGAATATCAAAATAATGCAATAAAAACATGAACAGAATACTATCAAGAAAAAAAATAGATGGTCAATTTGTACAAAAGACTGAGAGAAAAGTGGATAAATAAAACTTGGCAATGACTTATTAGTGAAACATTAAAAGCAAAAAGAAACTGAAAGCTTGATTTTGGTTGCCCAAGAGAAGTTTATATGTACTAATGCAATCAAGACCAAAATTGAAAAATCATCAAATGATTCAAAATGCATATTGTGCAAAAGAGAAGAAAAAAACAAGTACTTCATACACTCAGGTTGGGCAGGGTGATTGCACCAACTGATTATATACAATGACAGTTTCCAAAATGATTCATTGGAGTATCAGCTAAAAATTGTGTCTATAATGAAATATTGGTGGCAACTTATAGCTGAAAAAAATGGTTAGAAATTAGCAAGTTAAAATACTGTGGTATTTCTGAATGCAAGGTGAAAAAGTGTTGGTACTTAACACATCCGATTTAATTGTGGTTGGAAAAAAAGTGTGGGTAAGTGTTCTGGAAATACCAGAGAATAATAAAATAGAAAATGAAGAATTGTAGAAGATCACAAAGTATCAAGCTCTTAAAATCAAAGCTGAAAGATTATGGCAAAACTAGATGTGGCGGTCACAGTGATTATTGGCACACTGGGTACCATACCAAAAATCTTGGGCAGTGCTAGAAAATCTGCTCATTGGCAAAATGTCCATGTCAATTGCAAAAGACCATACCGCACTACTTCGATGCACACATATATACCCCAATACTTTATGACATCCTTGGGGAGAACTCGGTGTGAATCAAAGCTAATACTAGCTAAAGAACTGGCAGTTGTGATCTCACATTGTTGTGTATATAATAATTAGAAGAACTTCTAATTTGAATTAGAATTAGAAGAAAATCACCAAATACAAAAACAGGCAAATGGAAGTAGAATAACTGGCAAAAGAAAACAAAGATAACACCAATAGTAAAAGGCTTCTGGGAGCAAACTCAAAACATCGGGATCACCAATCGAACACCATTGGCATTGACAATATTATCATCAATCAATTGTAAAAGGTACTTGGAACTTTTACTTGGAACAGCTTGCATCCTGCGACGATGCCCTTAACACCATTAAACAACAACCTCTGCCTATCCCAGATCCTTGGGAAGGACTCAATATGTAGATAAAAATGCAAATTTTAATCTAACCCTCTGATTGTGAGACATTGCAATAATTTACTGCAGTTTACAAAACCTTTTTGTCACTAAACTTGTGACTTGTCTAGGTGATAAAACTGTGACCCTGCTGGTAATTATAGGCCAACATTATCTGCAGTGCACAAGGTTTGGGAAGGCAGCTTGAAAGTATATTAGCTCTGTCTGTATCTGCTTATCATTGCTTATACAGAAATTAGTCCTGAAAGCCAAATTATACCATGGCTGCAGACAACATACTAAGCCAGAACTGAACAAACTTCTTAAACACCCAAAGGCAGTAGGAAATCGACTTGACCCAAGAAGGCAATTTTTCATATTCTTATAAACCTGTCACAAAATCTTCAAGAGTGTCTCCTGTAGACAAAGAGTTACAGGAATTATTCAAGAGGTGAAAACAAGCTGTGCTTTATGAATTTGAATGAGTTCTGGAGAAGGTGGTAAACATGGCCCTCAAGAAGAAGAAAAACAAAACAGCTCTTCAAAATGCACGTCAAGTTCCAATGAAACAAGAAGGATTAACTCTTAGAAAGATGTGCATACAATCAGCAATCCAGAGGGATTTGGACAGGGTCTATTCAAACAATTCCCAATTACTATAGCAAGAATTCATGGTTGTTTTTTAAAGTTTACAGAATGCTTAGAGTGGATTGCATTTTGATGTAATCTAACCTTACTTTTTAACTGCAAGTTGGGTTTATATATATGATTGACTAGAATGATGAACTTCAAGCTAAATGAGTGTAGATTGCAATGTGTTTACTCCAGTCAATTATTTGCAGAATATCCCAAAATCTTTATACCGTAGTTAATTGCAAGAAGTAGTCAAATTTCAAAAGTTCAAGACCATCAATTTCTGTTTTTCGGTACAGGTAAAGCTAAAATTATCATCGGTAAAGTTTCCAAATTTTTGTTTTCATTTTATAAGCCATTGTGGCACAGTGGTTAGAATGAACTATTGCAGGCTAACTCCGCTGACTGCCAGCAGTTTAATCCAACCAAGGTTTGAGAATGACTCAGCCTTCCATTCTTCCCAGATCGATAAAATGAGGACCCAGATTATTGGGGCAATATGATGTCTCTGTATACCCCTTAGAGAGGGCTGTAAAGTAGTATATAAATCTAACTGCTATTGCTATTTTCATTTTCAGAAAATGTTAACTCTCCCCTAAGTCTCCCAATTTTAGCTAAATATGACTATAGCCTTCCAAGCAATAACTGAACAAGATGTGCAACTGATTGAATTGGAAACCCAGTTGGACCAATCTGACCTATCTAGGACTGTATTTTTGAGTACTCAAACAATCTTTATTAGACTGCCCAAAACAGTTAAATAACTTTTTTCAAATGAAGAAGCACATTCATACCAGCAAGTTTTAATGTTAATGCCCTATAACAGCGGTTCTGGAAAGCAATTTAAAAAAAATATATCATGCAAGCTAAGATCCTGCCATTGTGATGATTGAGTCAACAGCCCATGTTTGTTATGTTGTACTTTCCATATGGTCAAAAGTGCCTACCTTCACATCTAGATAATTCTGATTTATTTTACATAAAATTACTCTGGTCAAACCAGTACTGTACAGTTTAGTTTCATTCAATATGGCAAAAAAAAAAAAAATAGTTGCATCATCTGTAAAACTCCACATGCTTTGTTTGCTCAATGATTGCCTGTTTATCAAAGTAGGTGAGGTCAAGAAGTAGAGTCAGCAGACACTTTTGGGTGTTCTTTGTTGTTGTAGAGCATTATAGAAGAAAGTCTGTCAAGAGGTGTTTTTTTTCTACTACTTTATGCCAAACAAAATTAAGGTGGAGTTATTCTGAAATTCTTTCTCATTTTTTTTCTTTCTCAATACTAAGTAATCTTTGCTCAAACTCCACCTTAACAGTTCATTTATCCCATCTCCATTTTCAAGGTCAGATCTACATTACATCACAACAATGGTACGCTTGTAACACATATTCACTTGAAATAGAAATCATTTGTTAATCTGCAGAATCCTCATCTGTGACCATACAACTATACCATACTGTAGCATAGCATCCCCAACCCAACCCAACCCAACCCAACCCAACCCAACCCAACCCAACCCAACCGAAACCAATCTTTCACTATTGTCCTATCTTGTCAGGAACACCCTACCTTTTGCCAAATGAAAATCTCTCCACCACATGGTTATACTTTGTGCTTATACTTTCCAATAAAATGGGTGAATGAGTTTGTCAATAGTTATTGTACGGATGTTGTTGTTGTGATAGTTTGTCATAATGCTTTATTATGTGTTACTGTGTTATTTTTACTAAAGACTTAGCTCTTCATGCTTTCCTTTGTTACTGTATGTGATTCTGTGGGCAGTTATTGGTTTACTTAGTTTACAGCTTGCTTCCCCGCCCCAATACTAAGTAAGATAAGTTGCTCAATATACATACTATATTACATAAATAAACAAACAAGGAGGCTCACGATCTGTACAGTTTTAAAATAGCAGCAAGTATGGGCAAAAATAATAAGCCTGCAACACTCTGGAGACTGAATATTGTTATGGATATTTGCCTTGCTCCTTGGTCACAGCAGGAAGGTATCCAGGTCAACTCTTGTTGAGGTAAACTAAGCAAGATCTTAGGTGCCAAAAAAGTAAGCCAAGATAAAAAGAAACAAGGGGAATGAAAATGAACACCAACATTATGCCTGTGACCTAAATTATATTAGTCTTACTAGTTGACCTGCAGAACTTTTTTTCATTTCACCAGCCCTTAACTCATAATCTCTTACTTCAATAAATATAAATATTTCTCCAAAGGATGCAAATCTCCACAGACTAGTCTAGTTTCTCCTGGAACCTCTGGTACCTACTTATTATGATCAAATCCCACATGTTTTCTAGGAGATTAAAATAATGTCTATTGGTCTCTCTGTTCCTTCTATTATCCTCAGAACAAGCTTGTGAAATAGATAAGGGCTAAAAGCTATTACAGATGGATCAAAAATTGAACTTAAAGTTCCCACATCTCTGTAAAAGTACATGTAATTCTCAACTTACAACTGTTCGTTTAGTGACCGTTTAAAGTTACAACACTGAAAAAGTGATTTACGATCATTTTTCACATTTACAACAGTTGCAGTATCCTTATGATCAGATGATCAAAATTCAAACGCTTAGCAACCAATTCATATCTATGACGGTTGCAATATCCCAAAGTCATGTGATCATCTTTTGTCACCTTCTGACAAGCAAAGTCAATGGGGAAGTCAAATTCGCTTAATAACCATGTTATTACTAACTTAACAACTGCAGTGATTCATTTAACTGTGGCAAGAAAGGTAGTAAAATGGGGCAAAATTCACTTCACAAAACTGTCTCACTTAGCAAAAGAAATTTTGGGCTGAGTTGTGGTCGTAAATTGAGGACTACCTATAAACATATCCTTAAGCCTTTGGGCTAGCTAGGAATTTGGAGACTATATTAGACCACTTGCAAAATGGCTACAAGGGACAGCCATTTACAAAAGGTTACCAGACATCCCACAAAAGGGAGGACATTTCCTTTGTCCTGAAGCATAGCTTTAAAATCGATTATTGTCCAGCTTTTTTAATGTCTTTTTAAATTTTATTTTATTTTGCACTGTTTTCGCAACTGGTTATCCACATTTTCATGTACTGTGACCCTGTAAATCAGGGGTGTCAAACTTGCGGCCCATGAGCCAGATGCCTCACAAGCTGGCCGTGCCCACCCCTGGCTTAGCAAAGGGGAAAAGTCAAGATATATCATGTGATGATGAGACTGAAGTTTGAGATCCCTGCTGTAAATTGTCTGCTTTTTTCCTTCATCCATTGACAGATTCAACAAACTAAATTTACCTTATTTCCCGATTTCTGCCATCAACTTCGATAAGAAAGCTCATCATATGTTTCTTTGTTTGGTGAAATTTGAAAATTATATTGTTGGGACTATTATTGCTAAGGTAGGTTCTCGAAAATAAGGATTAGGTGGAAAAATACTGCAACTGAAAAACTAATCTTACTGATGTTGGAAAAAGTAATTTCCTATAAATGTAAGCCTATGTACATGTTTTTGGCTGTAAGATTTCTGCCATAAATACTAAGAAAGTTAAGCAATTAACGTATCCTCTTCCCCCCTCCCTTGTCCTTTTCAATAGTCAACATCTCCCTTTGCTTATTCAAATATCTGGTCACTCTAGTTTTGAGAGACCTAGCCAATGACAAAGCACAGTTTACCAAAAGACTCTCCCATATGGTCTAGGATTCCTGGTTTTCACCCAAGTGGCCTGGGTTCAACACCCGGTATTGGGGAAGTTGGAATTTTATAGACTCTATGTGTTATAGCCAAAAACCCGGTCCAAATCGGTCAAATAAAACACGAGAAACGGGGTCTGTTTGGATGACCGCGAGGGGTCCCATTTAATTCAAGATGCAAGTAAAACTCATGATGCTGGACGTCAATCAAGTGCAAGGGAAAGTCTGCAGGGAAACCGCGGCTTTTATAATTGCCGCGGCTTCAGATTTCTTCGCTTCTCATTGGCTGGTGGTCCAGC
>JAEANM010006642.1:0-18429 GCA_017656035.1 Myanophis thanlyinensis | reverse complement strand
GGTCCCAAGCCATGGAGCGCTTTAAAGATGAGTACCAACACCTTGAATCACACCCGGAAGGCCACAGGAAGCCAGTGCAGCTCACGCAGGAAAGGTGTAACTTTCCTTCCTGCTCGTGCAGGAAAGTTGAATCATCAACACAGGTTTTAAAATTTGCCTACTGTTATTACTTTATGAGACTGTATTCACATATGCATTATATTGCTAAAGGGATACCGTATTCAGAAATCATATTAAAAGGTAAAATACTAAAAGCAAATATCTAATTTTATTGTAGGTTATAAGGAAGGGAGAAGTGAGCTGCTGTTGGATTTGTACAGCTTGCAAGGAGAATGAATTTGTGCAAGATGAGTTCACATGCAAAGCTTGTGAGCTGGGATGGTGGCCAAATGAGGCGCTGACAGGTATGAGCAAAACTTTTTACAATAACAGTCTGTCACTACCCCAAAATAATAATGTTTATTTTACTTATTTGTCTTCCATTTTCTTAAATTCAATTCCAAAGCAAGGTGTATAATAAATAGGCAGCAAAAGTACAATACCTGGACAGTCACACAAGAATGTGTCTGACTACACATACAAAAAAGAAATCAATGTCCATACAGGTAGTTCTCATTTAGCAACTGCCTCATTTAGCGGCCATTTTCACTTATGACAATGATGAAAATTAACTTAGCCCTCAGCCCTCATGTTTATGGTATTCATAGGTCTGTAAAGCAAAAGGAAGCTGAAATAAAATCATAAGTACTGAAACAGTTTCACTTAGCAACTGCTTCATTTAAGAACTAAATTACTACCAGTAGTCCCAGCTGTGATCACTAAATGAGAACTACTGGTTTATGCATTATATGGGGATATACACTTCAGGCAACTCTGGACAACTGTGATCCTAAGAGAGAAGAAAGGATGTACACATACCTCCTGCTGTATGTTTTTGGCTCTGCACTGTTATTTAAAGGCAATTCATGATATCTACTTCAGGTCATTTAGACAAATAGCAAAATTCTTATAAGAATCTCAGAGGAAAGTAGATAAAATCTCTGTTTGGACTTACCTAGTTTGCCTTGTCCTCTGATCTCAGTTGAAGCACCATCTTCTCACTATTTATAAAAATGGAACACTGCAAGACTAGCAGTTTTGTGAATCGTAGCTAACATTAAAAAAGTAAATTGGCAATCAATGCAATTGTTGTAGAATAAGAGTAATAGGAATATAAGCTTTGTGTTTAAGTTCAATTCAAGCTTAACAAAACATATTATAATGATTCAAGATGGATTGCCACTAGGTTAATTTATAACCAGGACAAAAATTAATAGCATCAGTTAAAACTGTGTAGTAACAGCAAAAAGGAACACTGAAACACTTCAAAAAGTCAAAAGAAGCCATCATTCCAAGTTAACATATGCTAAAAAGTCTGAAGGGGTGTGATGGTTAAAATGCTACGCTGCAACAGGGTAGACACAGGTTCCCTTAGACATGAAAGTTCACAGGATACTTTGGGTCAGCCGCACTCTCTCCACCCAATCAGCCAGGTACAAGGTACAAGGTACAAGATTCTTGTAGGAAAAAAATATGAGGAGGAATTGCTATTCCTGCTACTATGTTACTGGAGAAAAGATAGGAATGTTTTTAGCAATACCCTTATCAGGAATATGGTATGTGGGCATAACTGCTATTAGTTATACCACCCTGGAAAATGACAATTAATTTGAATTAATAATTTGCTCTAAACAAAGAACATCGGGCATTTGTTTTTGATAGTCAGATCATAAATAAGATTGATGTTGTACAATTGCTGCACTCCAAAACCTGAAGTTGCTGTGTATTTTTAAGAGTTTAAAATTTGCAGTTAGTTTTCACCACATGTGTCATTACAGTTGCAGAGAAGCATTGAGATTATTGGAACATTGTGAGGGAGTAAAACTGTAGGTGGCAATAACTGCTTAAGCCATCCAACTCCTATATTTCTTGGAAATTCATTTGGCTTTTTCTTCTGCTCAGCAGGCATTTATAATATATGAAGCATTCATTTTAAACTTTACACACCCATGCCTACATTATCAAACTCATGACTGTTGACCAAATAAATTGGCACCTAAACTGGGCAATAATCATAAATAGGATGATGTACCCTACTCATGTACCCTTAGCCTGGTAGATCTTTTATTCTTATTTTCTCTAGAAAGTGAATGCAGGGTTTCACTTAGGTAAAACAAACAAACAAAAAATAACATTATCTTGACAGTTAATGAAACTGAAGCTGCTGGATTTCTGGCTGTCCAGATTACAAGCTAGGCAGACAAATAATTGTATAGATAATGTTGTCGTGTAGACTAAGGACTGAAATGCACAATATCTGTTTAAAATATTTAAAAATCCATTCTTAAGATTGCTTTTAATTGTCAGGAAAGTTGTCTAGTAATAATCAAAATGTCCAACCACTTTAAAAACTAAACGCCTCTGCTTTCTAGTTGTCTTATATACTGTAAATGTCTCAGAAGCTGAATAAATATGTTGTCAGGAGAATTAATTTCTATGTGTTACTAAACAGAAACTGTTCACTAACATCTATTTGCTCTGAATGCTGTTCTGGAGATGTTCGTTGGCCTTGAAGTTGTAAGTATCAAAGCTTAGAAATGAATAGGCTTTGAAAACTAAACTCTTTTTCAAATTGCCATGAAAAAATTAAGAGTCTATTCATTTTTATGTGGAGTAAGAGATTACAACGATGTAATACAAGAGAATTTGTGCTTGTGTAGTAGCGTTTCCCTTGTGATTCCTCTTTCTTCTGTCCAAATTCATGGAGCAGATTTAGCAAATATTCAGGGAGCTGGAAGGAGGAAGAATAATAATCTATTTTGTCCTACCAGTGTCCACTGGTAGGTAGATTTTGTCCTACCAGTGGAATGACATAATTAAATGAAGCTTTTTTACTATCTTTTGTGCAAAAATCACTTATTTCGATATGAATGCAGGATCGCTTCTATTATGCAACTGCTCTTTAAGGATCCCTGACAGGAGCTCTTTATTTTGTGATATTTGTCTGCTTATCCAATCATTTCTTTTATTTTTTTTTTATTTTTTTGTATCCTGTAGGCTGCAAACCTATCCCTGTAAAGTATCTGCAGTGGAGTGACATAGAGTCCATTGTGGCTGTGGTCTTCTCTTGCCTGGGCATCCTCGTCACCATGTTTGTTACTCTGATCTTTGCACTGTACAGGGATACCCCCGTCGTCAAATCCTCTAGCCGGGAACTGTGCTACATAATACTTGCGGGGATCTTCCTTGGTTATATATGCCCTTTCACTCTAATTGCTAAGCCCACTGTCACTTCATGCTACCTCCAGCGTCTCCTGGTGGGGCTTTCTTCTGCCATGTGCTATTCTGCCCTTGTAACAAAAACCAACCGCATTGCACGCATTCTGGCAGGAAGCAAGAAAAAAATTTGCACCCGCAAACCACGCTTCATGAGTGCTTGGGCCCAAGTAGTCATTGCCTCCATTTTGATCAGTGTACAGCTGACATTGGTGATTACACTGATCATCATGGAACCCCCTTTCCCCATCCTTTCCTACCCCAGTATCAAGGAAGTCTTTCTGATCTGCAACACCAGCAACTTAGGTGTGGTTGCTCCAGTGGGTTACAATGGACTTCTCATCATGAGTTGCACTTACTATGCTTTCAAAACTCGCAACGTGCCGGCCAATTTCAATGAAGCCAAGTATATTGCCTTCACTATGTACACAACGTGTATCATCTGGCTTGCCTTTGTACCTATATACTTTGGGAGCAACTACAAGATCATTACGACCTGCTTTGCGGTGAGCCTGAGTGTGACAGTTGCCTTGGGGTGCATGTTCACTCCCAAGATGTATATCATCATTGCAAAGCCCGAAAGGAATGTCCGCAGTGCCTTCACCACTTCAGATGTGGTGCGTATGCATGTCGGGGATGGCAAGACACCGTGTAGATCCAACACTTTCCTCAGCATATTCCGGAGAAAGAAGCCAGGCACTGGAAACCCAAAGTAAGTACTTTGACAATGCACCTATATAACAGTTTTTTTTCTCTTCCTTCTTCTTCCACAACATATGTGTTCAAAAAAATTTAAATATTTGCATTGAAGAAACTAAGCAAGGCAATATCTGAAATAGGGATCTGGTCTTCCTCTTTGTTGCTTTGAATCTACAACCATTCTAATACTGTGATATGTTCTTACCATCTCCAGTCTTAGAAACCTTTCTGGTTTCCTTTCATTTTTGTTTTCTGCTCCCTAACAATGTGAATGTAAAGTAATTGGACAGCGTAGTGAACAAATTTTGGAAAGGTTGTTTTTACATCTACAATAATGTTTCCTTCTGTGCAAATACAGCCACAGAATGAAGATTTTACTAACCCTTTACTAACATATATATTAGGCTTCTCACAGACACAACTGAAAATCTCAGCTCTCCAGATGCTCAGCCTTTATTCGGTGTGATGTACTCAATAGAAAACTCACATGCATCACTCAACAAGATTAGTTTCTTTATTGTAGGTAGACAAGAAAGCAACTTTACACTGTACATAAAGAAGATTTTCTCTCTTAGGTGTTTAAATTCTAAACCTGCTCCTGCTTCTCTGAATCAACAGATACCTGGATTGCTCTCTTAGCTTTGAGAGACAATTGTCCTGTATTGACTTCATTTCTTATATTATGGGCCTTAGCAATAAACTGAGATTCTATTATGCTCAGTTATTGACTAAGACTGAATTGAACAGTCTTAATCTTCTTAGAGTCCTTTTGTCTCAATAAGCTTTTTTTCATAGTCCAATACTGTATATGACAGGTAAGTCACCTAGAAAGGTTCTTAAAGTCATTTCAAATTCAATATTATTTTTCTGAGTCTTGTTCTGCTTAACAAAAATACCCATGGCAAAAGCTATACTCACCCACACTACCCTGCAAATCTGCCAGTGTTGTTGGAAGGCTGTGCACGGAACATCACTTTAACCAACCGAATGACAAATATTGTATTGCAGCAGCTTTCAGCTGACTGAATCTTTTCCCTAGAAATAATAGGTCTCACATTGTTTATGGATTATAGTGCAATACTCTCCAAGAAAAATCTCCTTGAACTTCATGTGAATAGGCAGAAGCTTATGATTCATTCACTCCATCATTTTTTCACTGCCTGATGAAAAATCTCGGATTTTTTTTTCTATTCATACTCCATTGAAAGAAGAAATTAATATAGGCTTTTCTGTGGTTTTCCCTTTATTTAAACAGAAGAGAGGAATGTTGTGGGATGATAATTATATGCACAAGTCACTGTAGGGCAATTAGATGAATTTCTTACCTTATAAAACAAAGTTTATACAGACACTTCTATATAATATAGAGATGATATCTGAGACTATCATTAGCATCTTTATCATCATCCAACTAATTTAGTTTAATATTCATACTTGACTAATTTCATAGGATTCTACACAGTGTTATTTCTAGATTGGTATTATTAGACAAAAGTGGTTCATCCTAGAATAGAAAATAATGGTAAGCTAAGGTATTTTTTTATTATTTTGGATAAAATTTAGTTGATGCTTGATATTTACCAAGGCTTAAGAATTTGAAGGGCTTAGTTAAGGAATTTCTGGGAATGTTGTAATTGCAATAGAACTTCTCAGGAGGGCAGATATGGAACTACCTGATTCCGAATGATAAGTAGGATTAAAAAAAAATGTCCTAAAATAGCAATCCACATAAACTTTTCAAAATTATTTAGCTTTTGTTAGTGGTGCAGAAGAATCATTAGAACCATGAGTTTGGGAAGATTACATGTACAAGAATGGGTAAATGTTATGCTTAATTTTTTTTCTTTCATAGCAGGAAATTCAGTTCTAAGGAATATAGTATTTCTGACAGGATTTTAAAATCATTTTTGTTCTTTTTCAAGAACCAAGATAAAATGTTAAAATAATGACTCTGATAATTTTATAATTCTTACCTTTTTATTTATTAAGTTTTAAAAACAAAGGAACAGCATTAAAATATCCAAAGGATATAAATAAATATTGCCAAATTAGACACAGGAGAAGAATAGATAATGGACAATATTGAACATTTTATAATCAGCAATGAGTTCTTGACCATTTGCCTTTGAAAAAACATCCTAAGCTCAACTGAGAATTTAGTCTAGAAAAAATAAAATGGAAGCAGATAAGGAACTGGAAGAAGTAAAAACCATTCCCCTGGGTTTTTTTGTTCATAATATCTCCCAAAATGCACTAAAATGCTGTGCAACTTATGAACTTTGAGGAAAAATATTTATGATTGTTTACTTTGTGTGAAAATACATATAAAAATAAACATTTTGGAGAGATTTATTTAAAAAAAATCAGATTATTGCAGAAACAGACAGAATGTATTAATGAACTATCAGGGCAAGAGGATGCTAACAGAATTAGTCAAGAGAGCAAACCATTTCTTTCAAAAAGGATTTTATTATAAAAACATATCTTAAAATAAAGTTTTCATTATAATTCCTTATACCTTCTTTTCAACACAATATGGATATGACCAGTAACGGAATTCAATTTTTTTTACTACCGGTTCTAAGGGAATGCTTAGTGGGCATGGCTGGGTGGATTAACCCTGTAAAGTGGAAAAAAAGGAGATTTCTTCTAACAACCAGTTCTCCGAACTGCTTAGAAAATTTACTACCGGTTCTAGCGAATAGGCTAGAACTGGTTGAATTTCACCTCTGGACATGACCCAGAAACAGGCTATTTATCTATAAAAGCTACTAGAGACAAAAATGGAACTGAGATAAGAAAGAATGAGGTAAAAGACTCAGATATTGTAAAAAAAAACCCACCTCTTATTGGCTAAAACAGAATCTAATCTTTAGCCATAGTAGAAATTCAAAATAGTTATATTAAACGAATGTTCACCTTGGTAAATGTTCAGATGATTTTCTGTCTGAATTAAAGTTCATAAAGTTCAAAACTAGTTTACATATAATGTTAAGTCATAATATGGTTTGGGATTTTGGGGCTCAGTGTAATTTAGCATTATTTGGAACCAGGGACTCTGGGAAGTCTGGGAAGTAAAAATCCTGGCTTAGAGTGTTGTCTGAATTCACCAAACTGCCTTCTGTTGCAACACAGACATAGTTGCATTCTTCTATTTGCTTAAATATATTCTCATTTCCATCTATAAGAAGGGGAAAAATAGTTTAGGGGTAGCCTTGCCTTGTAGTAAAATATATATTAACATTAGCTTTATGCAACTTTGACACTTTCCTTTGTAAATGTGAAAATTGTGGGCATTGTCCAGGTATTTCTATTATTCTAGGCTTTCAGATTCTGACTGAAAACTTCATCATACAAGGTAAAAAGCTGGAGGCTTACTCTTATCTTCCATAACCATCCACTGGGCCCTGACATTTTTCTCTGTAATCTTTTCTGGCCCTCCCCTTACCCTCCATTCCAGTCCATTAGTCCAAGTTTTTCTTCTGTATCCCAATCAGTAGCAAAAGTCATGCCTATTAAATCTAGCCATGTCATTCTGTCCATATCAATCTCCCATCCTTCCAGAAGAGCAAGGCCAAGACCAAGTCAGGGTTGGAACCAGGGACTCTGGGAACCAGGAACCTCCAGGTTCCCCATCAAAGAAGCAGTCATTGTTATCACATTCAAGCAGTCTTTTGCACTGGACTGCAAATTTAAGAGCACAAGATGGCAGTGGCACTTCCCTGTCTTGCTTACTGATTTTCTCTGAATTTAATAATGCCAAAATAGGACAGAATACATTAACATTTTCCAGGAGAAAGAAACACAACCTCATTTTCGTAACAGCGTCTAGAGCAGCATTCTCCATCCTAATATAGTCCAGATGTGTGAGATTACAAATCCATTGTTCTGTCTGAGATGAAAGAAGTTTTTGGCTAATACATCTCCAAGTTGCAAAGACTGGGGGGGGGGGGGGGCAGGGGAGAAGGTGTACCTCTTACATTATTTTCCTTTTCATTGCATAATGCGTTGCTTGAGTCTTCACCAAAGCAGCATTTAAAGAGTCTCAACTAAACTTTTCAAACATTCTTTAATAATAGCAAAAGGAATTACATGAGGAAAAACATTTATCTTTTTAAAGATATTTAAAATACTTTTCTAAATATTTATCCGCAGTATGTACGTAATGTGTAAAGAATCTCTGGATGAGTTGTGCATTTTAAGAACACATTTTTTAAATATTTGACAATAGTCCAATATCTCAAAACTGACGCTAGAAAATTTCTGAGAAAATCTTTTTCTTATAACATTTTTAATATTTTAACTTTGCCTTTGGGTTTTTTTCTGCTCAGACTTTATGAAATTAGAAACTAATATTAAACTACGGTATATACATGGATGAATGGATAAATGAATCTTCTTCTTTTGGCTATTCCCGTTAGGGGTCACCACAGCGAATCATCTTTTTCCACCTAACTCTATCCTCGGCATCCTCTACTCTCACCCTAATTGACTTCATGTCCTCTTTTAGCACATCCATATATCTCCTCTTTGGCCTTCCTCTTGACCTCTTGCCTGGCAGCTCCATCCCCAACATCCTTCTACCGATGGATAAATGAATATTGCATGAAAAAATAAAAACACTGCCATGACCGTAAAGAATAGTTGCAAGCCTAAACCTTAACCCAAGTTTGTTTACAGAAGCAAAAGATGATGATGCAAATCTGTTTTTCAGTGGAGATGCACCTCTTGTTATGCTGCATAATCATGAATGTGCTGATTGGTGTCCAGGAAAATGAATTAACTTTAAAGTACTATTTCAGCAAGCCATAAATGTGAAGTCCTTGGTGGTGTCTGAGCTTGGTTGTTTGCTTGCAGATGTTTCATTACCCAACTAGGTAACATTTTCAGTGCACTATGTATTTGCAGGAGAAGGCTTTTGCAGGATTTTTAGTTATTGTCCGTCATTTGGAATTGGGAGACAATATAAAATTTAGAGCAAATAAGAACTATAAGTCTCATGAATGGGAAGAAGGGGAGCTTCTATTGATAGAATCATAGAGTCCACAGTGTTCTGAACCATTGTCCAATCACTTCTTCTGTACAGTGGTATTGGAGATATTTTCTCCATAACACCCCCCCCCCTCATAACAACCAAAATTCAGATAGCACCAAGGTTTCCATAGTTTAACCCTGAGCTACCTATTCTCTTCTATTGGAGATATAAATGCATTTGTGAAAATAATCACAGAGATCAACATGATACGTAACTCAACCATCATCTGTAACAAAGAGACAAAATTTACTTTATCAAAGCAAGTTCTGAATGATATTTATCTAGCATAGTTCCTAGAGAGAGAAAACCTCTTCTCTATCTCCTTGTCAGTTGATATCCAATACTGAATATTAATTTCTTGTCATGTCCAGCTGTTGCTTCTTTTGAATAAAAAAGTGGTCAAACCATCATTGATTCCTCAGGAATAACCAAAATAAAAAAAATAGAAATTCTTCTGGAGGTGCTCTTATAAAAAACTAACTCCATTAGAATTTCCTTCCCTTCTGCTCGAATCAAGTCGATTCCATTGGGCTTTGGCAAGAGATGAAGACTCTAATAATAGTAAAAATTAACTTTTAAATGTTTTTGTTCGATTTCTCCTTTCTGTCTTTTTTTTTATTCTTTTCAATTCAATGGAAAGTTGGAAAGGAATAATGTAAAGGGATTTAAGATATTTTCTATCCAGCCATCTATGAGCAGAATAACTTTCCAAGAACAGACAGAATGGGACCAGATTTAATGTAGGAGAAAAAGTCAGTAAAAGTAGCCAGATTGGAAATTGATCCAGATCTAGGATGGGGGTGGGGGGATTTGCTATGGAGAAAATATCCCCAATATAACACTATGGAGGATGTGTTTTTGGACAATGGTTCAGAATACTGCTGAATCTATGATTCCTAGCCCTCCTTCTTCCCATTTACAAGACTTATAGTTCTTATCTGCTTTTAAGTTTTATATTGTCTTCTAACTTCAAATGATGTACAATAATTTTAAAAACTGCAATGACCCCTCCTGTAAAAAGTCAAAGAACTAAGCAAACATACAAATAACTGTTCCCACAGATACCAATATGTTTCACCAATATCACATCACCACTACAGCCAGTATGAAAAAAAGATGAACAGGAAATACAGTAGGTCTATGTATGCTCCATGCCTGAAAAAAAAAATTCTGATGTATTAACAATTGTTTCAGCTCCTAACATGTTGGAAACTTGAAAATGATCAGATTCCTTTAACAAATAACAAATACATGCTTGGTTTGTGATAAGTTGGAAAACACTTCTTTCAAATCATTTTGGACTCATAGGTAAGCCTATTCCTCCACATTCTTTGATAAGAAAGGATTAACAATTATTATTTAAAAGTAGGAATGCACATTGGAAAAAAGGAACATTGTCCACAAACCCTTCTTATAATCCGTAAGGAATATAAGAGTGCCTTACTTTAATTTGTCCATTTATCTTTTATCTCTTCTCTCAAAATGCCATGAGATTAAAAATATACAAAATTAAGGGGGTGTAAATGTTTATAACTATTTATATTTATTACAGCAAAACATAAAACCTGATTGAAATTGGATGAGTCTGAAACATTAAACTTATTTTACAGACTGGCAGTATCCATTAATTACTTCAAATAGCTATTCGTTTTTCCTATTTTCGTTTGTACATCTTTTGAGGCCAAATGAAAAGGCTATTTGGAGAGTAAACTTAACCCATTTAGTTGAAAGTAAATTCTACTGAAATTGATTGGATTTACTTCCTAATGATTATCTCTGATTATATTATGAACATTGAGGGGTTAATAAAGACTAAGGGAAAATATAGTCTTTTTATAGGAAAATAATTCAATTCAATCCTTTATTGTCAATGCACCACCATGTTTGCAGCGAAATTGAATGATCCTCCATCAGTACAATCACACAACGCACAGAAACACAGAATACATTCAAATACAGAATACATCTCCAGACTTATAAACAAATGCTAATGCTAAGCAGGTTGAATATATGATGCTGAAGGAGAGGAAGAAGGAAAGTCATTCATGCTATTTATTTATGAAATGAATTTTCCTTGGAAATACACATGTTTTTTTAAAATAATAAAGTAAGGTTTTATATTATTTTCTTTTTAGATTCTTATTTCAGCATGTGACTATGACTAATAACTTCATTGAAAAGTCCCAAGATTCTCACTATGTTAAAAAAAAAAATCACATAAAGAGTTTCTAAATTTGTATTTAGAAAAATTGGAAAATCTACAAACTTGTTATTAAGTGATTGGAAAATCACATACTATATGCTGAAAAGTGAAGTCATTGCTTACTCATTTTAATGCCCACCTCAGCAATTAAACACAAGGATCATGCTTCCCCTTTTATGTCTCTATTTATTATAAACTGTTTACCATTAACTACATCATTCAATTTTCCATTCTGCGTTGAAACAAAAGCAAAAAGTCCTGTGGACTACATAACAAGTGATCAAATAATTAAACACCTAAGGAAATGCTTCTGAAAAGAATATTTCACTAAAGCAAGAACAATTCACAAATGCCCTCAGAATTCCTGGGGGATAATTTTCTATTTTCTTGAAGTTTTCAGCTGAAACAAAGGCACCCATATATACTATATATTTTGCTGGGCATGATCCCAGCAAGACTACCTTAAATCTTATCAGCATTGCAAAGATCTCTTCATCCTTAACAGAGAAATACCTTAAATATATGCATGCAATCTGAATACCAATGAAATGATTAATGTTGTATTTAATGTATCAATGTTTTCTGTTCTGTTAACATCATTTCTTCTTTTCTTCATCTTACTTTTAGGTGAGCTATGTTAAATTTTGATGGAGAAGTACGCTAAATTTTGAATATTTGACTTTCAATGTTCTCTCTCTTGCATATTTCACTCAACAAGAATTAATTACAAGGCACTGCCCAAATGTTTGCCTTGGCTCAGAAACCTATGCAAGACCCATTGACAGATACTTACTTTATTTTGTTGGTTTATCAAATTTAGAGACTGCTCATCTCACTCACAGAGCAACTCATCACTCAGTCTGAGGGAAACTCCACACACACTCATCACCTCCCCTACTTCCAATAATCTTTGCCAGGAATATGTTCTCAGAAAAGTCACTGGATAGTACGAGATACATGACATCCATTGTGAAATTTGGTGACAATCTGAGATCTAAGTGAGCCTAACTAAACAGAAGATGCTTACTCTTCCTCTCTTTGCTCTTTCTCCATTTCTCCATGATGCCCTTAGATAGAACTGGGTTCCCTAACTGGTCATATTCCTTAGTACCTGGTAGGTCTGCTACCCCAGTTTATCTTTTAATTTTATAAACATATTCTAATTTGCAGATCTGGGCTTCAAAAATCCAGATGACTATGATGTCGTCAAGAGTTTCTGTCAACTCTTTGCTCATGGCCATTGGATTTTGGCAGCCCAGATTTGATAGTCCTGTTTAAAGAAAATAAGTTGGCTTGTTACATACAAAGCACCATCGTCATGGTCCAATGGGAAACCATCAGGAAAGACAACATATGTAAGCTAGACTGAGAATTTTTTAAAAAAAATCAGGAAGACAGAAATGGAAAATTTATTCTATTAGAAGAGATTTTCTGTGTCTAGAAGGGATCTGAATCTGTCCACGAAGTCACCAGGAATCTTCCTTGACTTGAAGGTGATTTTATCTTTACCTTGCTGAAGAAGAATCAATAAGGCTTCTGCAAATGTAAACCTTTTATTTGAGAATGTCAGCAACCCCATAGATAGATGGATAGTTCTTGTATGTGAAGGGTTTCAAAAAGCCTTCTTAAAAGATTGTCAAAAATCAGAGACAATGTTCTGTTCTGAGCTAGTAAAGAATAGGGAGAAAAAGGGAACACAAATAAATGAACAGTTCTTACAGCGGGAGACATAAAATGTGACGTTATCTAACTGACATAAAAGGCCTGGAATTACAGTTGAACAGTTAGCAAGTCAAGCTGGCAAGGACACAAAATTGTTTGTTTTTCAGCAGAGAGAGGAGTGGAGTGAGTTTGATGACTCAAAACGATCCCTTCAGAATGGATGAAGGGGCTACCAAAAGGCAAATACAATTCTGTCTCAATGCAATGCGACCCATATTGGGCCAAGAAACACAAACCCATTGTTGTTGTCATACATCATTCAGTGAAAATGTTAACCTAAGACAGGGTGGCTGTTAAAAAGGCAAAGTATTTTCATTCTGTGAATCATGAGGGAAGAGATCAGGACTAACACATCCATTAACAATGATTGTGACCACATTTGATGTTTATATTTCCCATGGCATCTGAAAAGTAAATTGTGGGGATAAAAACATGCAGAAAAAGGACACACTCTACAAATCCTGAAACATGGAGACCTGCTGTTTTCTTGTGGGCAGGTTTCCTTGAAGAGAGGGGAGCCATAGAAAGATATGAATTTATTCATTGTGTGAGTGAATCTGTGATAATAGACTCGGTTGTTAAAAACAAATTCCTATAGTATAACATCACAAATGTATTATTACTAACAAAGTGATAATACAGTTTTTCATACTTTTTTTTTAAAAAAGTGTTTGTACAAGCAATATGCAATGCATTATTTCCAGGAGAAATAAATTTTTATTATTTCCAGAAAAGGCTAAATTTTTGTATGGGTCATGAGAACAAATTTTGCTTGGGTTCCGTATAACTACTCCATATGCTTCTTGCTTAACAATTTGAAGGTTGCAGTATTTTAATTCCTCTCCTTTGCTATTTCTTGCCTTATATTTAAAAAAAAGGTGCCAAGAGGGAGTTTAAAACATGTATCACAGTGAATCACTTGAAATTACTCAGCTGAAACTTTGCAGACTTAATGTCCTTAATATGCTTAGTAATCTGTCCTTAATAAAGCTTCCCTGTAGCTACAGGAACTGTTGTTAAGCTAACTGACCTATAATTTCCTGAATCCCCAGATGCTTTTTAAAAGTTAATGTTCCATTTGTTTGTTTTCAGTCATTGGGTGCAGAGGCCAATCTTAGACAATAAAAGGTGTGGTGTGTTTGTTAGAAGGCTAATAATTCTGATATTGAATTATCCCCTAAGTGGTTATATGCTTTTTTTCCTCATTGGTCTTATTTTGGAAAAATAATATCACTGCACGTTCTTTTTTTTTTCTTCCTCTCCTTTTGATTTGCATTTTACTTTCCATTTGTTTGGGCTGTGAGCAAATCTATATTCTCTTTTTTTCCCCTCCACACTTTCCAAAGGATTTTTTTTTTTTTTTGCTCCTCGTGGCTTCTTTGGTTCTATTTGTTAACAATGCACACTGCCTCTGAATGTAATTATCTCTCTTGATTGGTTTGGCACCATCTAAAGGCTATTTGTTATTTTACTATTATCTTGAAATTTATTCTCATCATTAAAATTATCCCTAAGTGGTACATAACATTCAATGTAACAAATTGAATACATGAAAACCAATAGAGCATCTCTACAATAAATATTGCTAATATCAATACAGCATCAAATATCAAGGAGAACAGAGAGCTTACTTTGTGCATAACAAGTGGGGAATATACTGAGGAATGGAAGCAGTAGCTGAAAGCATCCGGTTTTGGGTGACGGCCATATCACAGTCTGCAGAATATCATATCATCAATAAAATCTCTCTTGGCAACTATAGTAATCCAACAGGAAAAGATATTTCAGTTCCTGAACTTTTATAAAGGTTTTTGATTCTTAACAACAAAATACAGAAGGCGATATGATAGAAAATAGGCACCTTACACAACCGTTCCTGTGGACGGTACATTGTCCATCTCTTTTCTGCTACATTCTGCATCAGCTCTGTACCAACTTTAAGCACAGATCTAAATAGAGAAAGCCAAGAAGGAAATTAATAATCCATGCATTACTGTGGTAAAAAATACTTCTCTTCAAGGCAGGACATAGCTGATGCACCAATTAAAAGGGATAGTACACTGTATGCTATGGAAGTTACCTAAATACAGTAGTAGTAAATTTAGAGATGCTCCTATTTTTTTACTTTCTTCTGGGCCTGTAAACTCCCCAAGTTCTATAAACACTCATTTGCATTCGGTGTGTAACAATTTGTTGTGATAAATCCATCAATACTGTATGTGCAAGCACTGAGAAATAGCCAGTTTAAATGTATTAGAGAAAAGCCAGATATCGTTTACATGTCAGTGACATCATGCCTCAGATTTCTAATGAATTTTGAATGCCAACACATACATGTTAAATAGCATTTTGAGTGAAATTCTATTCAATAACACTCTAAGAAAGTTCTAACATACAATTATTCAGAGCTACTCTCTGGAACTGGTTATTCAAATTACATAGAATCGTTGAAAAATACTTTTCCAATCTCCAGTTTATTGAGATTGGCCAGAAGAATTTTAGCAGCAAGCATAAGATTATATTTTCTTCTCTATCCCTAATTTTCTTTCCTGTAGAAATAATCTCTAAGAATATAAAGTGGGCCTGAAGTGGGCCAGCTGAACATAGGTTTTAAAGGGTAATTAATATGTTCCAATAATGTTTGCAATTTAATTGCTGACAATTCCTTGAATATCTTGTCCCCAAAGATAGAGGCAATAGAAGGTAGGTATTTGTCAAATCCAACTTCAAGAAGACTTTTCTTTTTTAGGTGACTGGCATTACTCTATTATTCAGCAATGAGTTAACAGTTGCTTTGGCTCAACTGATCAATTCTCGGTGGTTAAAAGTAAGATACTAAGTTGGACAAATATTTGTCCATATTTTGAGACTTGATAAATTTAATGAATAGGCTTTATATGGACTTTCTTATATGCTTCATAACTTATTATATATTTCAGAAATTCTCAGTTTCCTTCTAGGTTCATACTTAGGAATTAGTGTTCATTTCAGTGATATAATTGCTTGACAACGGTAATGTGCCACACACCATTTCAAGTTGTATAGAAAACCATGGCCCATCTTGTGAGTGGGTAGACAATTGTTCTGAAATGCAAGGCCTCTAGAGGTTTGTAGGAACTGCTAGTGCCAAGTTGGAAAAGGGCTAGGCACCTGGGACTTGTATATGAAAGGATTCGAAAAGTCATTCTGGCAGTCTAATGGAGGAGCAAAAAAGTACTTCCTTTGGAACAAAGATTTATTTTAAACATGTTGGAAATGCTTGTTTGGAACAGGAGGAATCTATGGAGATTTTGTGTGCATGTGTATGTGCGAGTTGTGTCATGTCGCTGTCGGAGCCTGAATCTGCATGGGAAGATGAGTTGGAACAGGAGCTGACAGAGATCGAGGGGGCGGTCCCTCTGGTTTTGGAGGAAACTGAGTAAGGGAAGGGATTTTCAGGATCAAAACGGATTGTAGACAGGGACAAGCAGAACAGACAGAGCTCAAGTGATGAGCAGGGATCCCCCCTCCTGATCGTAGAGCAAGAAGAGAAGAGAGAAGAAGGGAACAATGCAGACTGAGCCTGGCTACGAGGAAAGAGAGTTCCCCACTCCCCCTTCACAAGGCACACCTGGGGACTGAGATGTAAAGAGATACTGGTGGGAGGGGCATTTGTTGGGAACAAGCATTGAATCTGTGGAGTCTTGTGTGCACTTATTGACATCTGAAGATTACTGTGCTTGGTCTTGTGTGCCTGCTTTGTTGAACTTCTTGCTCTGGGTATTGTTTTGCAAACCTTGCTTACTGGACTACTCGCAGCCAATCAATTTCTCTTTTTCTGCCTCTTTCTAGCATCTGGTGCAGAGCACCACCCAACTTCTCATCTATTGCTGCTCTTTGCTTTTGGACTTCCTGAAATATAGGCAGTCCTCAACTTGCATTCACAATTGGACCAGAAGTTGTGTTGCTAAGCAAATCAGTTGTTAAATGAAGAAAGGAACGCAGGAATGGACCAGTCATCTATTTTGCTGAGCTGTAGCAAAGCAATAATGATAGTGCTATTATGCAGGAAAGGAGTAGAGGCTGGGGTTCCAGCGTGGGCAGTTACGGTGGAGAAGAAAGAAGCTGCCCCTGGCCTCCTCAGAGGCCCCTGGGAACAGTTCTTGGATGTTTTCTTGGGGAAGAGCTAATGTGCCACTGCAAAACCAGACTCTCACCATGCCTTCTGATGAGAGATACCTCTAGCTTGGAATGAAAAGATCCTGATTGGAGAAATTAGTTGCAGTTAAGGTTCATGCATGCTATCTAGTTTTGACTTTGAGTATTCCTATGCATATTATTTTTTTTAAAAAAATCCTAAATTAAATCCCTGATTGTTTCCCCTGAGAAGCAGTTCCGTATCCAGATATGAAGAACAGAATAAAATGCAGAAGAAGATTGAGTTAATCTAATGTCTGATGAGAGTGCAAAAAACATCAGAGATGTTCTTCCAGGCAGTTCCGAGTTAGACATAGTTTTACTATTTATATGATAACTAGTTATATTTAGGCCAATAGATCTAATCCTCTGTCTGAAAGAGGAATGCAGTTAAAGCGCCTTTGACAGATGATTGTCTAACCTCACTTTGAATGACTCCAACGAAGGGGACTCACCCTCAAATTAGGTCCAATATCAAACTGATCTTTGAAGAAGAGTTTTTCCTAACACTCTATTGGCTGGGGAGATCTAGAAGTTGAAGTCCACACATCTTGAAATAGTGTAGTTGAAAAATACTGCTGTAGAATGAGAGAATAAACCCATGAAGGCAGCTATATGCTCCTCTTTTTTCTTCCTTGTCCCTTGAAGCAATCATTTCTTACTGAAACATCTGATTTATTGTATAAATCTGTAGCATGAGACAAACTTGCATTATGAAGCTCAGCATTTAGGAAAGAGCAAAGATGTACCAGGACTCGTGGTGCTTATAACTGTCTGACATTTCTTTGCTTCCGAAGGTAGAGGGTGTAAATGCATTACAATGGAAAATTAAAATAGAAAGTTCACTTTGTTTTTGCATGAGTGTGCATATGCACATAATTTAATTTCTTGCTTGACTGGATATCCTATCACATTCCCTTGTAATGGTAGACCTGCAAATATTTATAAAGCGAGCAAAAGGAAGAAAGTTAGATATTTAGAAGTGTATCTCTTTAATAGTGAATTCCACACAGAAATATTTTTCACTTGTATCTAGTATCCAGTATCCAGTTTATTTCTCTGGAGACCAAACCTTTATTCATAATTTATAATCCAATTTAGAATGACACATGCATATTAAAACTAATTTCTCTTTTGACCATATTTTTCCAGAGCCCAGTTTTAAAGCTAAATATCTGGTCCAAAGATACCGCTGCGGGCAACTGCAATACTTGGAGGCTGGAGTTTTGCCTTCCATTTGTCAGTTTCATATATCACATTTATTTATTTATTTATTTAT
>JAEANM010006641.1:0-18429 GCA_017656035.1 Myanophis thanlyinensis | reverse complement strand
ATAAATAAATAAATATGATTTCTAATTTCTAATTGACCTCTGGGTTGGATAGGATTAGCCCAAGGGCCAGATGTGGTCTGGATGCTGTAAAATGCCCAGGTCATATTATGTGAGGATGGAAATACTTTTGAGAGGGCTCACTGTGTTTATTTCTTGGATGGAGCACAGCGAAGCAATATTTCACCTGTAACTGTCATCTCAGAAAGAGCTCCCTATTCTAATACATGGACAACTGTTCATCTGAATTCCAGTCCAGGAGGGGAACTTGTATACATTTCAAGGCAAAATAAGAGCAATATTTAGCTGGCCAGGCATTATGTTAATGGAAAAAATGCAAGATGGAGTTCCAATGTCACATAAAGGGGTGTTAAGCAGAATTTTCAGTCATGTGGACTGAGGCATGAAGATTCTTTGGATTTGTGTCTCCCTTTTCAGAAAATAAAAAAAAATTTATTGCTTCTAAAAAAAATAGATTCCGTGTCATAGTGTAGCAGCTTTATTCTACTTCTTGGACATATTTGTTGTCTATATTTGAGAAACTTTCTTCTAGTGTATAAGCAAAAAAATTAAATTATACATTATTGCCACCCTGCAGAATATTTTTAATAATGTAGGAAAGAGGCTGTATTCAGTGATTTTCCTGCTTAGCCAGTCATGTCTTTGACATTAAGTGGAATTTTTTTAAAGATAAAATGAACAGGTTTTTACTAAGAAATTATCTTTCTAATAAGAAAATGTGCATATTACAATTCTTTGCCCTGTGGATGGGATAGTAAAGGATATCAGTTCCAATGGAAAGAAAATTGCTCTATTCATGCTATAGTATAACTATCTGAAAGTTTGTGGTCATGTATGTGTTATCTAGACTAAAACTATATACTAAATCTGTTGTCTAATCATCTGCAACCTTCAATTGGATGAAACAGTGCATCACAAGACAACAATTTTTGAACCAAGGTAGCAAATGGTTAACTTACAAATTCCGAGATCCATTACTCCCATGGCAATAACACTTAGGAAAGTTGTGGCTGCTTCATTGACACTGTGCTGTTGCTACTTCAGCACTGCCATAGTCATCCACAGTCACATGATTGTCATTTCCATTACTCTCTGACAGCTTCCCACAAGTCAGTGGGGAAGCCAGCAGGATGTATAAGCTTGACTATGACTACTGATGCTCTCTGCCAACTTCCCATGAGCAAAATCTTTCCTGTGGGAAATTAGCAGGGAGCGTCAGCAATGGGGAAGACTTCAGAGAAGTTCTCAAGTTGATCAGGTAAGGCTCCCTCCATCTGTGCTACCTCCCAATCCCCTCTGTGCTCATGCCATGTCAGCCACTTGTACATTTCTGCATACCATTCCTGATCCATAATGCAGACCTCTAAGCCCTCACTGATCTGCACCACATGCCCATACACACACCTTCCTCCCTTTAATGCTATACTGCCTGGGCCATTGCCTTTCTCAGGTGCATGTCTCAATGCCTTTCTCAATGCCTTTCTCAATGCACATGTCAAATGTTGTTTTATACATGAGTAAAATTCCATTTGCTACTTTATACATACATAAAGCCATTTTATCCTGTATAAAATCCCATTTCACACTTTATCATGCATTAACACCATTTTACACATAGAACTAATTCCTTTCCAATTTACCATACATTTAGATTTAACAGACACCCATCCCATTATTCTGTTAAATAGAGAGTTTCTTTCATTCTTATTAACTTTACATGAAATTGAGTTGGTAGATGACAAAAATTTTAAAAACAATAATTATGTTTTCTTATCCCTACAGAAGAAACTTCACATGACATGCTAGCATTAACGTAAGCATTAGAAAGTTGCAGCTCTGTTATTTTCTTTATATACCAACATTTGGTATTGCCTATTCTAATGATTTGCTTCACTCTTTCTGTGATGCAATTGCCATACACTTTCCATTTATCCAATAAACTGAAGTCATTGTTTTTAAATATATTACTATAAGATGATATGGGAAATGATCTCATTGCAGTAATAAATATAGCAGTACTGATATGTCCATCACAAAGAAACCATACATTTTTTAAAAAAGCTGATCAAAGAAGATTGATTTACACTCTATTCAGTATGTGTAATAAGAGACAGGACTTAAATCTTTGGAACAAAAAAAAAATACAGCAAAATGTTTTCCAGAACCCCAGATTGTAATGGCCCTCCTCCATTGAACAATCAAAAACTAGCATGACACCATCAATGGAAATATCTGAGGACATTATCAAAAGCATTTGGGACACATTGGAGGGATATCAGCCTCTCTAACAGGACTTTGGGGTTGTCATAAATAGGTACTGATAATGTCCTCTTCCTTATATCCAGCTGATGTCACCAGCCTCCAGCAACAGCAGTGGTTCCTTGTCACCATCCTCCTCATCAGACTGCCTAGTCACTCGGGGTTGCCCCGGACGCAGCCATGTTGCTGCTTTGCGTAGCCGTTTTGAACTGGAATATGCCCTGAATTCAAGAGCTCATGGTACATGGTCCCAAAGGTAAGCATGAAGACATGGAGACCACATGGATTCCTTCTTTAGCCTGTGGGATTCAAAGAACTGCCTGACTCTATTTTTGACTATTCAAATTGCTCTTAGCACCCCATTAAGGAACAAAGTACTTGAAAGTATCATTGAAACAAAACAATTTTCCTTTGTAAACTAGAAGGTCCAAAACTTTCTATCAACAAATCAGCTTTAAATTTGGGGGTCTTCTAAATGCCATTCTGCTTTTTCCTGCTCAAACTTCTCTCTCAGGTTTTCTAGGGTGACCAACCATCCTCTTTTGCCGGACATGTCCTCTTTTTACATCCAGTCCGGGGCATCCGGGTGGGTTTTATAAATTTATAAAACCCACCCGGACACCCCGGACTGGACGTAAAAAGTGGAGATGTCATGTCCGGGCAAATGGGAAAAGCGGCTCTGGCAATATGAGCATGCGCTCCATCGCGCTTAGAAATCCCACGATGGAGGCATGCTCCTCTCGCGGGAGCCGCTTTTCCCCATCAGCAGCACCTGGGCAGCTGGAGAAGAGCCGCTGTGGAGCTGCACCCTCCCGCACCCCCCGCCAACGCCGCCTCCCCCGCCACCGCCCCCCCCATGATGGAGTGCATGCTCGTCTGGAGCCGCTTTTCCCCATCAGCAGCACCTGGGCGGCAGGAGAAGAGCCACTGCGGAGCTGCGCCCCCCCTGCCCCACCACCACCACCCCTCCCCCGCCACTTGAGAACAAGTACAAGATAAGTAGAGACTATTTTTTTCTCGTCCTCTTTTTTGGAAATCAAAATATGGTCACCCTAGGTTTTCTACATAAGCAATGTGTTCTTATATATTTGCTTGTTTGGGCATTCCCATAAAACTATTGTATGCACATCATCTTCATTTTCATTTTTCTCTTTCTTCCCCGACTCTGTATAAGAACTTCCTCTTCCTGTTTTCTGGAAAGTCACAGGGAAGGGACATTCCTTGATTTTGCTCTGACTGAGTCAAAGAGGCCCGTCAGGTCATAGCTGTTTGTGTTTGGGTAACCTTGCTGTATAATGCCCCTAATCTTTTTTACACCATTTGTGCATGGTATGTAGAAATGACCTTGGGAGATGGCAGGAGACTTGTATTATCAAACTTATAAGATTGATGTCAGCCTTCTCAGGTAGACCAGACAGGATCAGATATGTTAATTCTGCTTTACTGGAAGGCTACATTAACAGAATCTTGCAAGTCTGAAAGTACAAATCTCCTTCCATCTATTTTACAGTCTAGACGTTTGGGAGATTCTTTTCTGACTTTCTTTCTCTGCTCATTATGCAGCTGTGGCCTATGTCCTCTCTTATCTGATTGTTGTCTAGGCAGCATCACTTCCCACCTACCAACCCATCCATCTTATAAGGTCACTCCCACATACCATGACAATTTGTGTGATATTATTTGCTCTGGTTTGAGTTCAAATCAGTTGATTTTCTATGAGAAATAAGACTAAGCATAATTCAGGATGATATTTGAAAGTTATATTCAAAATGGAAGGCCTGGAGCTGGCAGGAAGTAGAAACAAAGCTATAGGAGAAGAAAGGAAAGTGAGTGAAAATCAAATCATGCAGCTGAACAGGACCTGAAATAGAAAGAGGTTGAGGAAAGGGAAGAATTAACTCCAGAAATCAAAAAATTATCGAGGTATAAGTTTTGGGAAAAGAGATTATATTATTTGAAATTTGCAATCCTATTACCATTGAGAATAGAAGTCAGTTTTCAGGGAATTTGGTGGGAAAAGCAAGTAGGCATTATTATTATTTTTAAAGGAAAGCTGGTAGCGTGTTTCACTTTTGGGCAGAACTGGAGACTTTGTTAATATTGTTGCTTCATGTCTTTGGAGAAGGTGTTTCAGATAGATCAGTGCAGAGTTTTATATTTATTTATTAGATTTTTATCTGCATTTTTTTAATATAAATAACTCTAGTTGTGAACATGAATAATACTGTCTCCTCCTCATATTTTCCCCACAACAACCCTGTGTGGTGAGTTGTGCTAAAAGCCAGTGACTGGCCTGGAGACAGCCAGCCAGTTTTTCATGCCTAAAGCAGAACTATAATTCACAGTCTCCTGGTTTTTTGGTCAGCACCTTAACTATTACATCAAACTGGCTTTCATATGATGTATAGTCCTATTGTTATAACTTCCTAAAGCTGTTTACTAAGCATTCTTGGTGTCATCATAACAGAAAAGGATAAAAGGCACAACCAGAATTAAGATGCTATACCTACTATTGACTCTGGACATTTTCCCAATAGTGAATTAAAAGTATCTTCATAGCATCCTCCTTCTCGTGCTAAAGTGATATAAAGCTTTTCCTCATTACTCTTTTCTCTTGTTACTTTCAAGCCTCAATAGTTGAATGACTCTAGAAAATGCTAAGTCACAAGTAGGAAAATAATCTCTAGCTTCACTTACCATTTATCATCCTGCTTTTGCCTCACCAATTCCAATGGCCTCCATCTATTCCTGAAAGCAGTTCTTTAAAATTCCTTTAAAAATGTAATTGTGCTTTTAGATTTGTTACCACAACAGCAGTGGAACTAATCTGTTTTTTTTTTCATGTTAAATCTAGAAGGCCTGTTATATAATGACAGAAATGACTACAGAATTTTATTTAAGATGTTCTTCACCCTCATAACAGGCTAAGTGCCATAATTTGCGTTGAAAAAGGAACTGATGGGCTTTTGTGTTTCACATCAATTTAGACCAGAGGTGGGGAACGATGGCTTCTTTATGACTTGTGGACTTCAACTCCCAGAATTCTTGAGCCAGTCATGCAGGCTCATGAATTCTGGGAGTTGAAGTCCACAAGTCATAAAAGGGCCATTGTTCCCCACCCCTTTTCTAAACAAACCAATGTTTAGACAAACCAATCTGTATTGAGTGAGAGCAGGGAGCAATATCACTGTGCTTCAGAGATTCCAGCTGTTGAAACATCTTGTTGCATAACACTATGGACCTTGGCAGATGTTAATGCCATAATTTTCATTTCCTGGGCAAGGAGAAAGTGATTTAATTATAACTATGGCAACAAAGAAGTCTCTTTAGCCCATTAAGTGCTGTACTGATATTATCGGAGTACCTAGCAATGAAGGTCCCAGGCAGACATATAATTTAGTCTTCTTGAAGGACTCATCTGCCACATGAACCCAAACAATTTTATTCATTTAGTTCATGTGCTAGTACCACAGTGTCAGTAATGTACTCTGAGCATCAATATTGTAGCATAATACATAATATTGTTTGATCTGAAGCAAATCCAAAACTGTAAGCCATACATGAAGAAATGCAGTCTACCTTTTATGTTTGTAGACTTGGGGGAGGATCTCCTTTTGATAATCATGGAAGGGGCTAGAACAACAATGAATTTGTAAGGAAAGCAATAAGATTCAGGATATATTAGAGGATTTTATACTAGTTCCTCTTTCATGCTGCAGCATGTAATAGATTTGCATGAAAGAATAAGCAAGTGACACATTTAGGTTATACTATGGATGCCCAAGAGGGTGAAGAAAGTAGTTATCACAGCAGCTTCCCTGCTACTGTAATTTAATGTTCACAACAGTGCGCCACCCAAGCTCATTAGCTGGTTGAAATGGGTTCCTGCAGAACCCAAAGGGTTGCAGAAGAGCTCCCCCCTCAAATGCTATGCAATACAAATTAACTAACTCCAGTCCTATAAATAAAACATTGAAAGAGTTACCCAGAGGCAAAATATAAACTAAAATGAAGATGGTTTCTGCAGATTCAGTGGTTTTTTTTTCCAATTATATGACATACTGAGATGATTAATGACCTAGCTTTCAAATGACAATGGTTTCTTGAGGCTTTAATTTTTTAAAAACATACAAATCGAGAACAGGAGTGACTCAGTGCTGTGTGCTCACAACTGTTGCAGTATGTTGTTACACCCTTTGCCTCTCCGAGCTCATCTGAGCTATACAAACTACAAGGCTGCACATAATGACAGAGGATGTTTGCCTAGCTGTGTGCCTAAAACCCACATACAGAGTTAAGGAGGTATGAAATTACTTACTTCATCCTTCTGTAAATATGGTCCATTTTTGTTAGTAAAGTTACAGTGGCCCAATAGGACATGAGCCTCTCCTTGGGATGTGGCCGCAGTATGTGGGGAGAGAGAAATGGACTGAGTGACTGAGCATATGCAAAATGTAAATGCATCCCTGTTGTCTCCTTCTGCCAAATGTACTAGCACACATGTGCATATATATGCTTATCCACATATTCCAATTTTATTATGGTATTACTGATGCTACTCCAAGCTTGAGAATTGAACAGGTGTGGATGAGGTTGGATTACTCATGTTGTAGTTCATTCTTCTGACCACAGTTCAAATAGGTACTGGCCCCTATTTTTCCTTCCCCAAACCCCTAGCCTCCTAATGTTGAGCATCAATCCCAGCACTGACCCTCTTTTTTGAAAGGGGCAAGATAGAACACACAAAGATTGTCTAGTCCAGTACAACCATCCAGATTCCTCCAACTTCCCAGCCCCATAAGAACTCATCAGCACAGATGGTGGCCCATCTGCAAACATCCCAGTTTGGCTTAGCATATGGATGTGTTTAGAAGAGGGAGAAGATGAGACTTCTGGCTCGTTGTCTTCAGGGGTACTCAGGAATGATGGGTTAATGTTATTGAAGGAAACATTATAGTAAATGCAAAGGTTCTTCAAAAGAGAGTTTGTGGATGAAGGTTGGTGGAAGTGGCTTCACCCAAGCAGAATGGGAGTGGAATGAAAACTGTGTTCATATTGGGCATGACTGCTTTATCATTGGCCATGCTATCATGCTACTGCATTCGTGAGTTTATTGATGTCTGGCACTTCACAAGCAAGTCCATCAATAGATACATTGATCTACAACAAGCCTACAAACCCCTCAGAATCCAAATCAACCACATAGCCAATCAGAGACAGCACTGACCCTCAACTAATCCACACAAGCCCCCCAGCGCTTCATCTCCCAATGAGCCAGACCTGATGTAACTTCTCCATCACCACATCTATCACAAGACTCTCACTGATGACTCAAATCTGACCCATCACAAGACCCCTTATAAGACCCTCATTTGACACACCCACACCAGACCCATCACCAGACCCTCACTTGGCACACCCACACCTGAAGCCCTTATAAACAGAAGAACACTGACCCTAACATCCCCTAAACGCTGATGAAGATGTTATCTAATGAAACATTCAGAAACCAATCCACAACCCACACCTGAAGCCCTTATAAACAGAAGATCACTGACCCTAACATCCCCTAAACTCTGATGAAGATGTTATCTAATGAAACATTTGGAAACCAATCCACAAGGTCAGAGAATGAACCTTCACCTTCATCGTACACCCGAGCTGCAGACACTCACCACTATGATTGCTTTAAATGGAATCTTGTCATGTTAGCTCACATAAAAGAATCTTGGGATAATATTTAGACTCAGATTGGAGAGGGGGGGGAACCATGATCCTTTGCACAGGCAGCCTGTATTCCACCCAGAAGAGCCAGTCATAGTCTGCAGTCATTGCTAAATGTATAACATTGTGTCTCCTAGATAACTGATTGACTTGCCCTTTTGCTTTCATGGTTTTATGTGTGAGCAGAGGTAGATGGATGAGCTCCACTACAGAAAAATATTTGAGAAGTAAGTGAAGCTGATGACCGTTACTTTACAGTTTAGTGGAATTCAACAAATCTAATTCTATTATCCTGTCAAGTTCCATCGAAAAAGATCTTGAGAGTATTTTTCTAATTAAAAAAAAAAAAAGATCTAGCAACGGTAAAATACATCTATAGGATTTATTGTATCTGTGTTGGTGAAAATCCTTTTTTTTCTCCAGATTTTAGAGAGGAAATAATATACACAATAATTAATTAATTGTCCATAAATTCACTAATGCACCTTTTTTAAAAAAAAGAGCATCAGTCATTAGCTAATAATGAAAGGGGTTTTTGTAATCTAACTTTTCAAGGTTTATACAAACCAATTTACTGAAGGTAAACTAAATGGGGGAAAATGTATTCTGAGTTACAGAACTCAACTGAGATTTTTCTGGAACATTTAAAAGCCAACAACCATTTTTTATCCTGTCCATTAAGTACCTACTTTGGCCTAATAAATGTAGCTTGGCATTCATGCTTTGAGAAGTTCAAGCACAAGAAGAAATATTCTGCCTGTTTTGTGAACTTACTGATATTTAAGGAAGAAAGTAAGTTGTGAGCTGTCACTTTACTTACAGGCAGGCTGTGCATGAAGGTATAAGGCACATATACCCAGACATGAATAATGCCAGTTCTTGTTTATAGTATTACTTTCATGGAATAACTTATTAGGTGGAATTTTATATTATATAAAAATACATTTTACATATTGCTGAGAATCAGAATAATCCACCACAGATGGTTACAATACAAGCAACTTGCTCACCATCTAAGCTTTACACAGAGAAATAAAATCTGAACTCACCTATTGCATTATTGAATCATAGAGTAGGAAGGTGGAGTTTTTAGGCTGTTTGCGCCAATCCATTATCAAATTCTCAATAGATACTATCCAGATTCCATTGAAGATACCAATCTACTGGCCTTCAAGATAATTGGCCCATTGGAGAATTGCTGTTATTAAACTGTTTATCCTAATGTTTTCTTTCAACAATCCAGCTCTTCCAACTTTTTCTTTTCTTCTTCCCCATCCCACAGATCAGCTGTCCTGCCTCCATTCTGTACATCTTCTTGTATGGCCATTCCAATTTGTTTACATTCTTAATAAACTAGACACAGTATTTAAATTATGCCTGCAGTAATTTTGCCTAATGGAAAAGTATTTCCTTGCAAAGGACTATTCTATTAATACAGACTTAAAATTTCATTCCCCTTTTTAGCAGCTGCATCTTAATTCAGTCTGTCTATGCTCCAAAACTAACCCCATTGCATTCAACAAGGCTTAATTCCAGGAAACTGTAAGCATCTCAACACCAAGAACAGTGACGTTTGTCATAATAGTTTGCCAAAATTATTCAGCTGTCAGAAATATGAAATGGAGGCTGCTGTACTTCTCTTCTTCCAAACAAGGGACAGAATAGTCTTCCCTATAGGTTGCAGCTCATGATTCATGCTTTCCTCTCCATTTTGATAGCCTGTGTCCCTATTCCTTCTTGCCTGACCTCTTCACATGGCTGAACGGTCTGCAGGCTCACAATTCTTTCATTTGTTCTATGCTGTCATGTGTTCAGTAGTACATCAATCTCTTTCATAAAGCAAGCTTGTTGTACAAGATATTTGATAAGCGTTTCCAGGCTGTAGGATGATTCTGGAGGGAAAACGCCAAGATGCTTTCTTCAAATTGGATGTCTCTTCCAATTTCCAATTCTTGCAAAAGTATCAAGCGTTCAGTAAGTGCGTGCTATATATTGGGTGGGTGTGCATTTGCCCTATCCTTCAAACGGTGATGCCTCAAACCAAAGAGCGGTACTGAAAGGTGTTCTCCGAAATTTGCACAGGTAGACTTTAGAAAAGCAAAGCAGGCCCGGCTTTCCCAGGGGAAAACACTGCAAGCTCGCTAACCCTCTTGCGCCTTCAAATCTAGGAATCACGGCCACTGGCTCCATTCTCAGAAGAATAATCTGGGGACGGTCACATCATTACGTTTCTGACTCTGAGTTGGAGCCCAGCAACCTTGCCAGGAAGCTACAATGTTTAGAAAGGCAGCATTTCTGGGTTCTGCAGCAACTCTCCCATTCCTTCCAGGCCGACTGAGGCATTTTGCCTATAGCTTTACAAGGACAGGAGGCAGGGAAGTATGTCTCTCAGCAGATGCTTTTTTATGTTGAGCCTTAAAAATGTTGCATGAAGGTTTTAATGAACCATGAGAAGCCAGTAACCACTGAATGACAGTAGGCTCAGAGCACCAAGTAGTAGTTTAGCAGCAGGAGACAAGTTTCCAGCAGCCCCACTTCAGGGGATGCCGCCTGCACATTGAACAAGTCAGACTCCAAATGAGGCAGCTCTTCCAAGCAGATATAAATAAAAGATGCGATGTTCCTATGGGAACCCTTTGGCATATTGGATTACCTATTCCCCAGCTAGAGTTTCTTTTCAGTTATATTTCTCCTACACTTCAGGGTGTGCTTTGTGAACACCGGAGACTGAACTGTATTTTTCTAACTATACCTATGCCATGGCTTTATTATTTCCTTTTTAAATAATAATTTCCTTTAAAAATTACAATTATAAAACTTAATATAAACTTTAAAGAAAAGGGATAAAAAGAAAAAGATTAGAAAATTCAGAAAAGGAAAAAACTAGAAAGCAAAATAGGAAAGAAAGAAGACATAAGAATATAGAAAAGAAAAGAAATGTGTGAATAACGACTCCCCCCTTCATCACAACTAAATTTTAGTAACTTATGACCTTCTCTTAAATTAAAACAAACGATCTGTTCTTCCCATCCCTTATCTATAAATAAATCCTCAAAGCTGTATAGTCCTGATTAACAAAAGTTCATTAAGGGGTAACATACATAACATACCTGTTTTATCATTGATCAAATAATTTTTTTTATTCTTTAGTGTCTATGGAGATTCTCAGTTATCCAGGTCATGGTTGTCCCAAAGGTGCCTTTTTCAAGAGGCAACTGGATATTTTGGGTTTTCTTTAAAGACGTTTTACTTCTCATCAAGAAGCTTCTTTAGCTTTGTATTCCTTCCCTTAACTTTAACAATCTTGATCTTTAATCCATTCAAATAATGGCCTAGAAGTTGGGTTTTCTTCTATTTTGTCTTTTATCTCTTCTCATTGAATTTTTTCAAGTTTTAACAAGTCTGTTTTGTAAGTCCAATGTAGGAAAAGTATCCAGGTAACTCTTTTGGTTTGTTATTTGTATATCCCTGAACTCACCTATTGAATTGTTGAATCATAGAGTAGAAAGGGGGGGACAGTTTACCCCAATCTGTTATCATATTGTCAATAGAGAATTAAAACATCAGTTGGTTTCATTTGTATATCCAGGGTAGCATCCTTTGTAGCCTTACAATTTTCTATCTACAGACATGGACATAGATGCAGTGATTCTCAATCTGTGGTCAGTGGATCCCAGGAGGGGCTGCGATGTCATCACAGAGAGTCCACAAATGTTTTAAGAAACATTGTGATTTAAAATTTGAGTTATGCCTTGGTGGTCCATGGCCACCAAAAGTATTTAAAGGGGGTCCGTGGTAAGAAAAGGTTGAGAACCACTGGATTAGAGGATCTGGAGACATAATGTTTATGCTTCTTTGTCAAAATAGTAGGACCTTCATGTCAGTCTATCAGGCATAGACCTCAAGATATGAAACAAAATAACATGAAGAAACTAGGCAGTCTTCTATCTTTTATGTAAGGATAAGATATAAAATATACATGACCCATATCAGGAAGGATTTAAAATCTCTTTATTGTCTTGGGAAGCTGATTCCCAAGATGTCAACAAAGCTCTTTTACACCACCTGTGATCTGTTCCTTTTGAAGCAACATAACAGGGATTGCATTTGGGTGCTTCCACACACAAATCCCTGTTTCTCACCTTTGAATTCTAAGACTATCTTATCATCTAGGTCAGTGCTGGAGAATTACAACCCCTCTATGACTTGTGGACTTCAACTCCCAGAATTCCTGAGTCAGCATGGTTGAAGTCCTCAAGTGATAAAAGGGCCAAAGTTCCCCCACCCCCTGGTCTAAGAACGAATATACTTCCTAACTGTTTTGCAAACTTTGGCTAAATAACAATTATAATAAAGTTGCATGAACTTTATATAAAGTGAAGTTGGTCTGTCAATTTCATTTCCAGTGAATGAAAAAAAAAATACTAGATTTTTAATGCTTGAGAGTAAAAAGAGAGTAAACAGATTCTAGAACCAGGTTTAGCCTTGAGACCATTAATTAATTCCCCAAGATATGTGTCTCAGCATCTTTTCCACATAGCTATGCAGGTGTCAACTTTCCCCCCCCCATGTGTTTTGAGTTTGGCCAGTTATTTCAATATTAAAAACAGTTTATCACTCAGCAAGTAATTCTTTACTTTTGCACAGCATGTAAAACAAATTGCATGAAAAGATAAATGGAATGATCTAGTCTGTTGCGTTTTCCAAACAAAACTTAAAGAGGACCAACTCAGTAAGTTTCAGTAGCTTTAGAAGAGAATTACTAAGTTTTTAAGATAAATAAACATTTGGTTACTATCTACAACATGCAGGGCTTTGAATTCTATTATATATTACTTCACATTTACTCATATCTTGAATGTTCACATACTATTTGTGCTTAATATAGATGCAACACTAACATGTTTTTTAAAAGTCCTATGTATATTTAGTTTCCTTTTTCTCGTAAATAATTGTGAATTTGACTGTGTCTGACTTTGTCCACTCAGAGAAAATGGATGGGGTTTTTTTGGATTTTGGTAACAGAAAATCTTCTGTGTTCTCCATTATTGGCAACAAACAGTAAGATACATATATACACATATATCAATAGAAACTTGTGTAGAGTATTTTGGGGAAGAGAGTATTAAACATGGGAAAGCAGAGAACTACAGACTGGTGAAGAGATGGCAGTACATTGAAAGTACATGTATTTCTTACTTTGTGGCATTTCATAATTACCTAAAGGCCTGAACATCAGCTATAATGACTTCATCAAAATCTTTTAAAGTTCTTCTTTGAAATAATTTTGAGCAACTTCTTTTTCATAGAAACATTTGGAAAAATGCCAATTTGGGAAAAACTGATTTAGAGTGACTTTCTGATGGTCTTATTTTCTATGAGCTACTACACAAGTCTTCAGACAGTGTAGGATAAGGGTGTCAAACTGGCAGCCCATGGGCCAGATGTGTTACATGCAGGCCATGCCCACCCCAGCTCCGCAAAGAGAAAAAAGTCACAATATGTCATATGATGGCAATGTGACACCATGAGTTTGACACCCGTGGTGTAGGAGGAGGAATGGTAAAGAGGAGGAATGGACCGATTAAAAAAAGGATTCAGTTTAGAATCCTTACATAACCACAAAGGAACTAACTCCAGCCCCCTTTAATTGACATTTATGTAACTCTAATCAAGTACTGATAATTAGTTGAGAAGATTCCTATGAATAGTCTTTTGACAATAAATCAGTTAAATTGAACTTTCACAAGTGGACTGGCCTTTTATGCTTGATACATGGTGACACATTCTCTTGTTTTCCAAATATGCAATTCTTACATGGATTTCTTTGGTTACTTTGTGATATGACAGAGAGAAGAAACATGATAAATATTATATCAGTGGTTAGTTTTCTATTTAATTAAATAAATATCATCTGACTGTTACTATGTTTTCTGGAGAAATAATTATTTTAAAAGCCCCATCTCCAATATTCTTAGAGCAGCTACATCTGTCCTTCTTTATGTCATCCATCCACCATGATATGAGTTTTTATAACAGTTATAATTTGTAAGGCTTTTCATAGGAAAACATTCTTGAAAGGCAACAGTCAGCATCTAGTAATATGCCTCTGTATATGATTGACAATAAAATTTGATAACTTTTGAATGAAGTAGCCTAATTCTTAAAAGAAATATTTTTATAAAGCTATTTCAGTTACTGACACTTTTATATGAAGGGTTTCATTGGTTTTGATTAAAAAGATTGGTAGCTAATTACATGGTTTTATGGCTTCCCTTATTGAAAACTAAGTCACCATTTTAATAGTTCTGCAGAAAAATAATTTAAGTGGGATAGAAATAACCAAAGAAAACTTAAAGGCAGGGTCTACATGATAAAGGAGAAATGCTTGGCTTCCAAAATCTGAAGATGACAAATTCTGTTCAGATGTTTACCAACTGGAAACCACCTTTGGTAAATAAAGTAGAAACACCAAGGCAGTGATGATTTTATTTCATAGTTGTTTTTTCCCCCGCTTCTGAAATATGAATTGGCTCATATTACAGAATGCTCTGACAATATCAGCAGGATCCCAAATCAATACATTCCAATTTATTTATTTCACCTAATTAAATGGAATACATCCAGAAGTCTCATTTCAAAAGAAGACAGCATCACCTTCTTAGTTCTGAACTCATTCCAATCTTCCACCTTCTGTTACTGAACATGTTCTGAACAAATTGTTTGCATTTCCCTCAATAACATTCCTAGTAAGTTAACCAAACACCTTGATGAAGTTGCATCTCTCTGAGAACATACTTGCCTTCTTAAGACTAAAGTCTTAAGTCCCTTGGGAGATGGGGCAGTATAGAAATCCTGATATAAAATAAATAAATAAATAAAATAAAAATGTCTGGCAAAGAGCAATCGCATTGGGATTATGATTTGTTCATGGTGTATTTTAGAAATGCTAAGATGCAAGCTTATTTACTTGTCCAAATATGTGTGCATTGAATGTTTGATTAGCAGTTTTGGTTATCATCTTTACCTCTCCGATGATGTTACCTATCTGATAATGTTATCTGATGGTAATGAAATGTCTGCAAAACAACAGCAGCAGCATCAACAACAACCAAGCTTAAAGAACATCCAATTGTTCTCCAGAATCCCATACCATAGATGCGTTGGTACATCTATAAACTGAGTAACTAACCTGAGCCATGGATTTGAACCATTTTTCTGAAGCTACATCTTATCTTCTCAACATTCTAAGCTGATTGCTCCAAATAATGTTACCATATAATATCTCTCCACCAAGAAATAGTCTGCTTTGAAATGCGGAAAGTGTGGTGGTAGAGTCTAAGGCAGTGTCAACTCTGTGAGAGCTATTTTGAATAATATTAGTGATTCTGAGTTTTGCATTTGACCTTGACACTCATTAGATTCTGTTGCCTGGGCACACTTTTGTAACTATACATTAGTTTTAATTTAGGTAAATGTGAAGTCGGATTAGTGACATAGACAAAGTATGGCTTCTCTAATAGCAAGAAAGAATAAATGGATTGAATTAAGTAAATAAATGAACAAACCATTTCAATTCAGTAGAGACCTGGCAACGCTAATGACATGAATTCATTCTTCTAATACCCACAGAGTAGGGATGCAGCACATGCAATATATGGATGGGCTTCAACTTATGAGTCATATTCCATTGCATGCATATTTGGTTTTAGAATAATAAAGATTGATATTGAAAAAGTGCTGCTAATCTGGACAATGGTGCTATTAAGAAGAATTACTTGTTTCAGAATAGTCTTTGCTTTGAAATGGTTGAATATTTATTAGCAAATATTATTAACCGGTTTTAATATTATGCCAGAATTTCATGTATTATTTGCATATTCAAGTATTAAAAGTGATTTAGCCTATATTTCATTCTAAAATACCAGATGGTAAACAAAAAGAAACATGTAAATTCAAATATGCTCCATATAATAAATTTAAAATCCACCCCATATAAAAAAAAAAGATCAGACAAAGCTAAAAACTATGTGATTTACTGAGCTCAAGGTAGCTTTATATTTTGGTTTCAACAAGAAAAGAAAGATAAGTCTTTTTTGCAATGCAGTGAATAGTTTTTAACACTCTCAAATGCATTCACCAAAAGTTTTCAAATATTTCCACAAGATCCATCAAATTATTTACAAGCAACAAGTTTAGGCTTGTCATCTGAGCCTAATTAAATATAGTATGAGAGTAAACTATTATTAATCCTTTATTTCTCAGCATTGATATTATCAGAAAAGCGAGGTCTGGATAGATGGACAGATAGATAGATAAACAATATGTAAGAGACTAATTGTATAGAGACAAATGGATGGAAATATTAATACCCAAGGCAACATAAACTGAGTTGCAAAGTAGTCTGTTTTGATGAGACTTAAATAGAGCTTGTTATTAAGCAGAGATCTATTATTAAGTTGCCTTATAAATTCATTTAAATGGAAAGCAGGCACATTTTGGCAAGCAGAAAAAGAGCAATATGAATCTTCTAAAAATAGCCTGTAACAGTTCCTACAGATAGCTACGGTTTATTAGTTATTAAGTCCCTTCTGTTTCAGTGGGTTTTATTTCCAGAAAGGTATCTTTAGAATAAACTTTTAAGTTATTTATCCAATCATGTGAAGCTAGCCATTGAAGTTACAAAAGTCTTACCTGCCATCAGTTTGAAATTATCGTGATCAAAATCACCATGTATGATGCATTGCTGGAAATAATCTTGAATTTGTTCTTTCAGCCACAACTTCACCAAAGGTTCTTTGAAGACGCTGTTCTTTGAAATTACTTCAAATAATTCCTACTTTGGGATAGCACAGATGTGCTCCACAAATTACCTGGCTATTAATGGGCAGTTGGGCAGCTTCTTTTTTCATTCAGAGGGAATACTTGAAAATGATAGTTGCCCATCAGCTGAGCAGCTGGCAAAGGCTGGCTCTATCTGATCACTTCCCAGAATAAAAGAAGGTATTTACAGTGAATAATACTAGGATTTGCTTCGGAAGGGAAATGCTCTGTTTAACAAAGAAATTAGCATGCACAAACCTGATAGTACAGAGGTAAATAAAATATTTATAGTGTGCTGGACCTATTACCTCAGATCGCTAATAACATTGAAACTAGTCCAAATGTTGGGGCAAAGCTCAGGATCAGAAAACAAGCTATTCCAAAAATATTTCTCTATATAACCATGTTCTCCTCCCCCTTCCTTCTATTTTTCCAGTGCTGTTCTTGCATTGTAAAAGGCACCTCCATATTTTGAATGAGAATCGTTTATTTTTAAATCATACTAGTTTTGAAACAAGTTCTAAAATGTATTCTTGTTCACCATTTCTCTTTTCTACAATTTACAGCGCTGGTCAGCACTCTTCTCAAGGCCTTTCTTTGGAAGAGATGAGAAGAAATTTTCAGTGCCCACCTATTGACCAAAACGGTAAAATGAGTCCTCTTCAATAATAATAAACTGTATTAATGGACTGATGATATTTTCTTTGGAATGAAATTGATCCTCCCAAAGTATAGCATCCAGAAATGATAAATCAGCAACCTTGGTAATAGGAGAAAATAGTACAGCACTTGGACTTATATACCACTTTGTAGTGCTTGACAGTCCTCTCTGAACAGTTCATAGAGTTAGCATATTGTCCCCAACAATCTGGGTCCTCGCTTTTACTGACCTTGGATGAAAGGCTCATCAACCTTGAGCCAGTGAGGATCAAAATCCTGGCAGTAAGCTGAATTAGCCTGCAATACTGCATTATAATAGGGTAACCAACCGTCCTCTTTTGGCCAGACATGTCCTCTTTTTATGTCCTGTCCGGGGCGTCCGGGCGGGTTTTATAAATTTTATAAATTTACCCGGACGCCCCGGGCTGGCCGCAAAAGTGGTGACGTCACGTCCGGGCAAATTCTCCGTCCGTGAGGAGAATCCGCTGGCATCGCTCAGCCGACTGCCGGCCCGGTAGACACCGTGGAGCTGCTTTGCCCGGCTCAGGGGAGCTGAGAGCCGCCGGCGCAGCCTGACCGGCCCCCGCTCACCCTGGCCTGAGGAGGAGAGGAGGAGGCTGGCCTCATTGCCACGGAGACTGGCCAGAGGTGCTGGCCCGACGGGCTGTCCCCGCCCCGCCCCTCCCTCCCCGCCCCCAGCCACCACGCCTGGCCTGGTGGTGGCTGCGCTTGGCGCAGTCAGTTCCAAAATCATGGAACTGACTGCGACAGGGGCAGCGGTGGAGAATTTCTCTCCATTCATTCTCCTCTCCCTTCTTTCTCTCCATTCCTTCCTTCTCCTCCTTCCAGCCTTCCTTTCGAGCGGCGGTGGGGCGGCGGCTGGGGGCAGGGAGGGAGCAGCGGGGTGGGGGCAGCCCAGCAGGCCAGCACCCCCAGCCGGTCTCC